>VZTU01005562.1:121284-147239 GCA_013400835.1 Zapornia atra | reverse complement strand
TGCTCTGGATTTTAAGCTCTCGTAACGAAGATAACTTAATTAAAATCAAAGCAAAACTAATTAAGAACTTTACAGTGCAAGGTTTTGGTTGCAAGATATTCCTGAAACAATGCAGAATGGGTGTATCATCATCGGTGGAAGTGCCTGCTTGTGTAGACAGGTAATGCAGCCACCAGTGAATCCAAATGAAGATGTACAGCTATATTACAGTTTTCTGACCTCCTTTGTTTGCCCCTCAACTCTTCCTTAGTTTTCCTGCTCTTTTGCTTCTGAAAAATTTGCAGGTTTTGCAGATTTCGTCTTTCTCAGGAATTTTGTCTGGGTATGCAGTTGGGGACAAACTGCCTGAGCACTTGCCTGTTTTGATTTTCATTATTCATGGGTTTTATGCTTCTTTCCTTGATCTTGCCATTTCCAAATTGAAAAGGAAAGCATGTTTGCACACACATCGCCCTATTCTTTGTGTGCCTTTTCCTTCTTGAGAAAGGAGAAATTGAAAATCTCCAAGTTCTTTGTTTCAGTTGAACCATGGTAAAAATAGCTCATATTTTTATAATGAAGACAAAGTTTGATTGAAAATAAATACATGAAACAGTCTTACTTCAATTTTATCTTAAGCTATTTGTATAAAAGCTTTTAAAAATTATGTTATGATGATGTCTTATCCTCCAGCATTCATTCGTATGGAATCATTCAGAAGCTTCCATTTGGATGTGGGATTTGGATGAGTTGGTACACGTAGTTTTTATGAGTAGTTATTGAAAGCCTAATGAGCAAACTCCCTGCTATAACAGATCAAGACTTTATTAGACTGAATTTTGTTCACTTTGAAGAGTGTTGCCATATGGGAGACATGGTTTTTTTGGGCTCTCGGGTGTTTTTAGCAGATGGAGACCTGAGNGCAACCTGGCAGATTCACAGGGAGCCCAAGCAATGGACTTCTGAAAGCAGGGCAGCACTAATGCCTATGGAGAGAAACAATTCCAGAAACACATCTCCTCTGCATGTCTGGTTCCTTGGTGAAGGCAGATATTAATTAGATTCACAATGAATCATTTACATTCTTGTGATAGAGCTGAAGAAACACTCAATTATATAAATGTTATCTCCTGTATAGTTCTTTTCAAGAACCCCGTTGACCTGCTTTTCATAATTGTGTTCCTTCAAATAAGGAGGATTCAGGCACCTTTGACCTCTACCAGTCAATGTGATCGCTGACAGTGATCTTTATCCCTCATCATTTAGGAGCTGAACGCATATTTACAGAGGCAACTGCCTTATTAAATTCAGAGCGCTCCTGTTGTAGGCAGACACCAGCCACTGTCTCATATGCTGGGCTTTTCTGTGTCTGTCTGTCTTTCTCCCACCCTGTATATATGAACAGCATAATGGAAATTTGGTTTTCCATGTTTATTTGCATCAAGTGTAATTGCGATTACTTTTCTAATGGAGATTTTGAGCTTTTTTTTCTCTTCAAATATATTCCCATCTTTAAAAAAACAAAACAAAATACATTTTTGGCTGTAGAAACATTGCCTTTAAAAGAAAGCATCAGCTTCTTGCTTTTAAACTTTTTTCTTTTAAACTTTCCTTCTAAGAGGCGTTGCCAGGTGTTTGCAACATAGGCTAGGAGCACTATCCTTTGGGAGGCAAAGCTTTCATTTACCCATAGAGAGCTGATTTCTAACCATCTGCTCCGTATCTCAAAGAATTGGTATGTTAAAAATGTGAATTCTTCTCATCCTCTGGGAACCTGCCTGTACAGCACACATAATGCAGAAGGAAATGGTGTGCAGAGAGATTTCACGGAAAAGAACTATTTTTCCTCACTTATGGGGCTTAGATGACCATTTTTAAGGAAGTGGGTTTTTTTAAAAAAACAACCCACTAACTGGCATTTTTTTTATGATTAACTGGTCCAATTCATTTTGTAAAGATAGCAGCTGAAAATAAAAATAATTCTATAGATACACAAAATAAACAACTTTGGAAAAAATGGTTTCAGAGCCAATAAAACCCTGAGCTAATATTAAGCAGTTTTATTCTAATCAAGATCTATTTTTCAAAATGTTTTATAAGTTGATTTTATTTTTTTATTCTGTTATTTTTTTTCTCGAGGTAGAGAATATAAAAAGCTTAGATCTCCATAATTTCTCCATAATTTCTGTAGTGTTGCACAAAATACCAACCAGGAACTTAATTATATGGAAATAGCAAAATTATTTCAGTTTTTAGAAGTAGAAAACAAGCCTCTTTTTTAACTTCCCCCAGGCCCATAAGCTGAAAACAGAGCTGTATATGAAATAGCCTCGCTAACTGGACACAGACAAGTTCTAAAAAGCTATTTGCATAACCACTGCCCAGAATAAGAACAAATGTATGGTTTAGTTGTGTAGATCTGTGTGACCACATGCAGCTGTAGAAGAACCTGGTGCACTAACAGCCAAGAGGTAATCACCTACACCTCACTCATCCTCAAACCCCAAGAAAAAACCCTGAAACAAACCAAACAACCAAGCTTAACCTCTTATTTTCCAGAAGCAACCTACCAGCTTTTTGTGTCAGACATTCATTTCCCTTGAGCACAATGAAAGGATACTTCCCTCTTCCCTATAGCTCCTCATTTGAACGCCATATATTTGGATGTTTATGGGGTTTCTCTGAGCTTTCCATTAAATTTCTGTTCATTACAGCTGGCAGTATCATTTTTGGATGTGTTTTGACTGGCTGTTGACACTGAGTAGTGAAAAAGGATTTTATTATGTATGCAAGTATAAAATAGTGTGTTCACAACTCTCTGTATTTATTCATTAATGCTTGTTCACTTAGCTGCCACTTTAGAAAAAATTGTAATTTGGTTTTATGAATTGTTATTCGTGCAAACAACTAATTTCAGCTTTTTTTTTTTTCTTTGAGAAACAATTACACACAAAAAGAAGAAAAAAACCACACTGAATGGATACTTTGAGCCATTAAGTATTCTGCTATGGCTCTGATACTTAAGATAAAGCCATCAATTAAAAAAAGTTATTGAGCAGTAGAAATAATTGGACATGGTAGATAAGTGGTTCTGTGGTAGTTTTACTATTCCCAGGTCTGTTAGGAACATTGATGTAATAGGCAGAAAATGACAGTTTGCACTCTGCTACCAGGTTTCTGTAAAGGAACAGAAGTTCATTATGGAGTTCAGATTTTTCTCATACAACTCTGAAATATCTTTGAAATACTGAAAGTTGCCAAACTCCTGTCCTCTCTCTGACTTCCAAGATGGTTCTTCAAGAATCCCTATCAAAGCTAGGCCTTGAATCACCTCTCTGAAAGGTTAAAGCAAAGCCACCTCCATGTGCATGTAAATATACACTTTCAATCACACTGTCACTCCTTTTTTTTCCAGAGAAGATAACTTAAATGACTGAGCATTGTTTGCTGTTGAAGTAAAGCTAAGGAATTAAACTATAACACAGGTGTTTTGATTCCTGCAGTTACAGAAGCCATATGAAACTTATTTACATAATGCTTGCGACTCTGACTCCTGTGAAACTCTATGCATCAATAGCGTGAGACTGACCTAGAAACAGGTGTACACGTTTGAAATGATGGGGTGATCGAAAGAAAATGTTCCCATTGTTATTTCCCAGTGTTATAATACAGTCCCAAAAACTGTGCTGTGAGACCTCAGAGTCAGCCTTACAAGCATGTTTAGAAACATATCTTAGAGGGACTAGGCAACAAGAACATGTATAGTGCCTTCAAAATCGGTATTTTGATGAGAAGGCCAGATGAGTTGGTCTGGGGAATGGTGATGATTTTGTTACTGTGCTAATTGCTAGCTGACATAGCAGAGTAAGACGTGAATATTGTGATGCTTCTTGAGAAGTTGAAGTGCTTCATTACAGGTTGCAGTGAGAAAGGTCGTTCCTGAGAGCAGCTGGGTTGGGCAGGCACTGACTTACATCCCACTAATAGTGATAAAAGTACCTGTATCTGCTGGCTTTTAGTATGAACTGAGCCCAGGGGTAGAGCTACAAGTGGAGTTGGGCTTAATTCTCTCCTTATTCCTACCTAGTTTTGTATTGTAACAACAGCGACTCTGGGGAAGTTACTTCTCACTTGTATCAGCATAAAGATACCAAGGAACCTTTTCCATGTGATGTAGATTTGTGGAAGGCACAACTGGAATTTACAGGTTGAAAAATCGAGTATCATACATTGCAGAGAGACTTTATGAGCTTAAATTAATGCTGGAATAGTTGTACATTAATGTTTGAATGGCCTTCAGTTAATTAACTCTAGATCTTAAGGTCATCAGACTTGTGGTTGAGTCCAGAAGATAGTTTGGGTGTGACAGGCTTCCAAAACTCCCTTTTTAAGGCCATTGATTTTAAGGTGCTTTAGTGTTGATGTTAAATAACTAAATCCTTTGTGTGCAAATTTGTCACAGGAAATATAGTAGTTTTTATATAAAACCAAGATTGGATTTGGTCTTTTAAGTAAGTACCTGAAGAAACAGTAAAAAATACATGTTTATTTAAAAGGATCTTTGGCTGCTTACAAAAATTTGTCCTTTAAAATTTGATTGCTTGAAGCAACCATTGGAAAATACTTTCTGGTGCAGGGAAGGAAAACTGGGCACCTCCCTGCTGAGAATATGAAACTAAAGGTGGTTGGTTTCCATCTAGTGAACACACCATGGTGAAATAGAGGAAAATTGGATTTTTTTAAAGCTCTATTTCATAGAGGTGGTTTATATCACAGCCATTCATGGCTGGTTTGAACAGCTGTGGGATGCTCCCAGTGAGACCCTGTGGTTGGAGGGGAGGGCTCTGCAGACTATGTCAGGGCACTGCCATTAAGAGATAACTCTTCAAATTACTACTCCACATTGTTTCTATCATTTATTTTGAATTCTCCCTTCAGAATCACTTTAACTTTGCATTTTCTTTGTGCCACTTCATCTTCCTTCATTTTTAATCATCACATTTTAAAACATTCTCATTTTCAGAACATCATCAGTTATGTGACATAGGAGAGTTTCTGTGTCGTGATCGTGTGACTTGTGTCTCCCACCGCTGGCTGTGTGATGGAGAGCCCGATTGTCCTGATGATTCAGATGAGTCTTTAGACACATGTAAGTAAAGACGGTGCCACTCTCAATTTTATCTTCCTTTTAACAGTAAGGTTTATTGTTCTACTAACTGCACAATCAAAAGGATGGATTCTAGTTTGATTTTTTTTTTTAAAAAACCCTGAATATCAAGGGGAACAGGTTACTCTCACTTTGTAGGTGAGAGACAAAAGAAATGGGAGAGATGAGGAGGTGTTTTGTTCCTGTGCCACTTTGTAATGAACGCTGTCGCCAGAGCAGATGTTCCCTGTGCTCTCACTGAGCTGTGGATGAGCTGTAGAGGACAGAGCCAAAGTCAGGGAGACAAAAAATACATTTCTCTAGAACAGGGGGGAGGTGAGGAGGAGATGAATAGTGCAACATGTTTGCAGTAGAAGTATGAAAAGCATGTAGACATCAAAGGGAGCAATGGAAGAAGATGTAAAAACTGAGAGAAGAAGCAAAGAAAGGAAAATGAGGGAGAGCTTTAATAAATTATGTTTAATTATAATAAAAGACCTTGTGGGGTTTTTTTATGTGGCTAAGAGCTTCTGAAGACCAGAGTATAAACCTTACAGACTCTTTTCTTATCAGCTTTGTAGGCTACTGATGAGGTGATATTAAATCTAAATGGTCCCTTGTTTCCTGTGTTGTGAGGAAAATGAGGGAATTTCCTGATTTTTATCCCCAGGATAATCACTTAATGTAACAGGAGAACCATGTATTTCGTATCAAAGCAATCAGGAAGGCTAGAAATGGAGTTTACTGCTAAAAGAAAATATCAAACATCAGACAGGATTTAGGAGTTTAAAATGAGGGACAGAAATTCAAGACGTCTGAAAACTATTTCTGTCTGGGCAAACATTGCACCCGTGATTGCAACCTTCCTGCTCTGGCATTTGTTTTCTGGAACAGATAGGAACATCGCCTCCAGGGCTGTGGTGAGGGTGCTCTGATTACTGCTTTTGAAACACTTTGGGATTCTCAGAAACGAAATACTGTAGTTGGAAGCACCAGGTACAGTCAAGATTTTATTGCTGCGCTGATGATTGACTACCATCTTCTCTAACGTAATATTTTCAAGCACAGTGTTGGTATCTGTAGCTAAAAGTTTTTCTGCTACCTAATGAATGCTGTGGTAAGGCACAGAAACAGTCATATGCAGTTTTTAATTTGCCTCCTGATATTAAGCACATAGTTTCCGATCCAACAGCTTGCAGGGTGCCTGGATGTTTTCCTCTCAAGAACTTTTCAGCTTTATTTTAATGGTCCATGCGTGTTCAGTAATGCCATTTAGACTTGCACCATATTAAAAACATAACCTTTGATGTTTATTGCTGGCTTGAAGAAAGGGAGACAAAGTGGGAACGCAAGCCCATGCTCCTCTTGGCATCAGCCAGCCTGGTCGTCTTGAAAACACCCTCCCCTCTCTAAATGCTAACAGGTTCTATAAGATGCTTCAGCTGCCCTTGGTCAAAGGTAGAGGTTAGCATTGTTTTTTCTGGCTGTAGAGCAGGAAGATGTTTGAATCCTGATGCACATACAGCTTATGTAGCCCTTTGCTGACAAGCTGCTGGGGAGCCTGGGCAACGCCTGACCATACTGGCCAAGAAGGTGATTACTTCAAGTCTGGCACCCTGCCTCATCCCTCCAGTTTGACTCAGTCCAGGACTGAGCCAAGTGACAGCACTGGGGTCCCCAGGAAACTTTCCTACATATTTGTTTGGGATTATGTTTTAGTCTTGATGGTTCTACATTTGCTTAGTCACCATAAGTTCCTGTCAAATGTATTTCTTGAAATGTCTGTATGTGCTCCAGCTTTATCAGGTAAGTTGTTTCTCATTAGGGATGAACATAATGTTCCTGAATTTTCCTGCTGCTGCTTTGCATCATGGTATGCGTAAGGAGTTATTAACTACCTTGAAAATATTCCTGTGAAATACTTGAGGACTCTTTGATGTTAATGCCAGGGACACCAGTTTCAGTGCACCGAGTCGCGTCTGTTTATAGATGAATGCAGGCTCTATTTGTCAGTGCTTTGCTGATTTACGTGCAGTGAGTTATTTGGTGTAGCCTGACAGATAGTGCTAGTTGTTCCTATAGCCATAAACAAATGGAGTTTGATTGATTTTCTGTGGATTTGTGCCTAGCAATAGGGTTTTCTGGGTTCTAATAGCATGCAGGCATTGATCAAAGCTTTTCCTGCCAGTGGAAGTTCTTAACTTCTCTCCCATGAGGATTACAAGGTGCCTAAGAGGAGAGAAAATCTCATGCTGCAGCTTTTTCCTATGGTGAGAATATGAATATTACTCTCATCACTCAACCATCTATTTGCAGAAAACTTTTTTAGGACTTGAATATCTCTGTGGCCTCTCTGCTGGTGGCATTGTAACCAGGTTTTGCAGTAGAACCTGACTAGGCTGTACAAACACATATTCTATGACTGTAACAACTGATTTCCTCAGGAATCCATCTAAAATCATACAATCTAGTCCCTTTATCAGCATTAGTAAAGAGATCTAAAATAGGACAGAAGGGAGAAAAAAGTGTCATGGTGTTCTTAGTTACTGCTGAATGCAGTTCTTTGCATTGGCAAGGGCTGGGGCAGGGCTTTGTGCAGGCAGAGCTTCTGTGAGCTTCCAATGACTGTGATGAAGGTATCCTGCCACTGTATGTGCTCTTCTGAGCTGAGACAGCTTCCATCACCAGGCTGTTCTACTTCCCATCATCCACTAAATGGTCTCACAAATAGCTTTGTCAAACCAGAAGTGAATGCCTACAGCACCTCTACCTGTGTTCTCTTCTATTTCTTAGCAGCTGTAATTCTTTCTGCTCTCAGTGGAGCTGCTGCTTTTTATAGTACCAAAGAACAAGGCTCAGTAATTTGTAATGAATAATTTAGTGAACAAATTTTGTTGCTTTTCTGTTAGTGAGTTGTTCCTGAGGAAATTGATTTTAAAAAAAATTGTATTAATAAAACCCTTGACCAAGTAATTTCTACCCTTTCTTATGTGTTAAGTTGTGAGGTTGTTCGGAAGGTTTTTGCAAATAGTCAGGATTCAAAAATCAATTTACTTAACCTAATCGGATGATGCTCGGTTCTTCAGTAGGCTTAATCAGCAAGCTTGCTTGAGATCAATAGAACTCTACCAGGTCCTCCAGAATTTGGCCAGGCATGTTTGACTTTTATGGATAGCTCTTGGTCTAGAGGCTGATGAGAATGTTTAGAGGACTAACTGCCTGTAAAGGGTGGGGGGAAAGCAGTCTGTAGCCTTATCTGCCAAGTTATTTTGGTGGGACAATTAAAGAAGTGAAATACACTGCTGAACAGCACAGAGTTTAAAACCCAAAAGTAGTGCCAACCTTGCGTAAGGACCACTGCCTGTCTACTGTTGCCTGCTTTAGGCACTCAGTGGTTGGAAACATCTATTTAATGCTGGTTTTCTTGGGGGTTTGGGGTTTATTTGTTTTAATTTTTGGGTTTTTTTTTCTAATTTTCCCCTTCTTGCCACTAGTATAAGTCTTAAGTTGTAGGCATTTGCCTACCTCAGCCATGTTTATAGGGGCTTAAGTAGGGAAGGTCACTAATTATATCTCAAAGATCCAGTTTAAAACGTTATTTTGGTGAACTGATGCCTGGTGCATTGCAGTTGTACCTCTGAACAACCTATTCATGGCAGGGGTGGGACAAGATGGTCTGTAAGGTCCCTTCCAATCCAGACCATTCTGTGATCTCCAAACCAACCATGCCTTTTCCCCAGGGATATCGATGGTGTCTGAAATCTAGACATTTGATTTCATGTACTGTTACCTGTTTTTCCCCTCAACCTCCTGTTAAAAGGGCTGAGATCTGAAAGGTGTGTTGCCAAATGACTCCATCCATGTGATACTTAGGGAACTTTTTGTGTTTGCGGATAGGCTGAAAGAACTGGGGCTGTTCAGCCTTGAGAAAAGGTTAAGAGAGGATCTAATTAATGTTTATTAATATCTTAAGTGTGGGACACAGGGGGAAATGCCCAGCCTCTTTTCAGTGGTCTGTGGAGACAGGACAAGGGGCAATGTCTGCAAGTTGGAGCAAAGGAAGTTCTGCACCAATGTGCTGAAGAACTTTTCCACAGTGAGGGTGAGGGAGCCCTGGGACAGGCTGCCCAGGGGGGTGAGGAATCTCCTTCTCTGGAGATATTCAAGGCCTGTCTGGACGCCAACCTATGTGACCTGTCCTAGGGACCCTGCTTTGGCAGAGGGTTGGACCAAATGATCTCTGGAGGTCCCTTCCAACCACTGTGTTTCTGTGATTCAGGGTTTGTTTGGTCTGTGTGCTGTTTTCTAATCTCAGCTCTCAAACTCCTCTCTGTCAGAACATCTTGTGCTAAGGCAAGGTGAAACAAAGGAGCAGAAACTGTACTCATTGATTGTATTTGGGTTGTGTAATGCTAGGTGCAGCAACACTTTCAGCAAGGGTTGGGGCTGGTTTGGCCACGAAGTGAGGGAGATGCTATAATGCTGCCTGATGCTTCCCCTGTGAAGAGAGACTTGAGGTCTGGCACAAGTATACACTGAGCTCTTTTCATATCTTTGTGCAGCATGGTGCAGGCAGCAGTGCTTTGATACAGCACGCTTACCCATTAGAACTAAATATGACCCTAAGTATTGCTTGAATATCATGAATATCTTACTAGAGGGGAAACAACAGCGGTTCAACGTGAGATGTACTACTGCCTGGACATGAAAGCACTTCACGCTCAGGTCTGTTAGCAGCATCAAAATTTTGAAAACAATTCACTCTGCACTGCCAGACAGCAATTCCATCTCTCTTACTGCCTGCAACTGCTCTTTCTTTCTTAACCCTGGTGCTCCTGTTCTTGGATTTGAGCTTTCTTAAATGTTATCCAAATGGTTGTTTGGATATGTGCTGCTCACACAGTTTATATGGAGCTGACTGGTCCTGCATCGAAAGAACCCCAGTTCCCATTAACAAATCATCAGTTTTGAAGGCTGTCCATCCCTGGAAGTTTGAGTGGATGTAGCTTTATCGTAACATGTTGAAGTTATCTCTCTCTGATAGTAACCTTTTTCTGGTATTTTAAGGGAATGTAGTCTTCTGTAATCATGATTAGACTGAAGTTGGAGAAGTAGAAGACAGGGAGCAACCAGAAATACCTTGTTTAAAAGATCAAGTCTCACTTTGTGTGCTAAAATAGCTTCTTTCATTCTCTGGATGCTAATTATGTGAGACTAGTTTCACAAGCTTAAAAATTGTTAATTGGGTACCTCAATTGTAGTTCTTTTAACAGCAAAGGATAAGATAATTAGATGCCACGTTGTTCTTGTGGTATGAAACAATAAAGATAAAATTTCCTAAAGCTAATTCTTTTATGAGTCAATTCATTGAGATTCAATAGGAACCAGGTTCCCAATCCACTCCTGAGTAGCTTTGGAAAATCCCAGATCAATAAATAACTTGCATACATTGAACACGAGCTGCCATGAACAGTTGAAGGTAAAGGAGAAAATGCTGGACATGAGGGGAGAAACAAGGTCTTGTGTTTTCAGCCTGTAATTTTGCTGGATGAAGTTAGCATTGAACAAGGAATCTGCTATGTAAAATAGCTGCTTATCCCTATTCTTCAGCCAGATATGTAACCACATTACAGGTCACTTTAAACTGCTTAGAGTGAGGGGATGAATGTGTATTCACTTCTTTCTGAATCAGGATCTTTCATATCAGTAGCGTAAACCTTAACTTCTGGGGTTCTTGTAGCAAATGAACCACAACAAAATGACAAATGTCAACAAATTTTATGGAACTGCTGGTAGTTTACATAAAATGAATTTAAATGCTTAATGCAGCAATAGAATATTGCCATGCTTTTATGTTAGGCGGTGAAAAGAAGAGCTTCTGACAGAACAAGATGGATGATTTGCAGTAGGATTAACTTTCCTGCTACCATTTTTACAGACCTGAAAGAAAACACACTTTCCAGTTGAGGCTCTCCTTGAAGTTTACCCTGGCAAAGCTACTGTGGCTGTAACCACTAGTAAAGAAAAGATGTT
The DNA here is from genome assembly GCA_013400835.1 of Zapornia atra. Lineage (NCBI taxonomy): Eukaryota > Metazoa > Chordata > Aves > Gruiformes > Rallidae > Zapornia > Zapornia atra. Next base: position 136,081 of record VZTU01005562.1, on the reverse strand, counting down.
TAAAGCTGGTTTTATTATGGACGGTGGTTTTGCCATCCTATTTTCTGGTGCCTAACCTCTCATGTTTGCTGTGCTTGATCATGTTCAGATAGTTTGCTATTGTCTGTCCATTCTCTTTCCCTGTGGTCTCTGTATGACTGCTACCTGGGCTTCAGCCTCTGACCTAGTCTTTCTCCTCACTCCATCGTTGGGTAAAACTGACGTTCTCAGCCCCTCCAGGAAAGGTCATTTTGCCATTGTGATGGGATTGCTGATGTTCTGGTAGTTAATGGAATATTAGAGCAAACAGCCTGGAAAGGATGAATGTTGATGGTGCTCATACCCTCTAAGCTTTTTGAAAAGGTTACAGAGAAGCACCCCGTTGAGACAAATCCTGTGTTGCAGGTGATCCGGAGTTCAGGTTGTTCCGCCGTGGTGTCAATGGGGCTCAGATCTCTTCCTGAGGGGGTTGCACTTTGGGGATGTTCCTACGTTTCTCACTGCTGATTCTGCACCTTTTCTTTCTGGGCTGCCCCATCATTGGGTGCAGGGGAGCACTCATTTTGGGACAGGGAATAACCTTTCTGCTTCTGCACTTCTGTCACAGGCAGCGTATAAGCAGTGCTATTGAGGCCCTAGAGAACATTTAGAGGCAATTCCTTTTTATAATTTCCCAGTGGACAGTAATACCACTTCTGAGGCATAAGCACATTGTCAAATTACTGGAATACCTGTGTTATCCTTCTGTGACCAAGCCTAGATCATGCATTTTGTGTGAGTGACTTGGAATACACGGTGTGATTAAAGATACAGCTGTGGCCCTACTATGGAACCACTACTACTTATTATTATTTGAGTGTGGTTTGCCTGTGACAGTAACTGGTGAGTAATCTCCTTGTCTTTAGCTGGAGTGATGAGTTTTGCTCTCTTATTTGCTCCCATGTGCTGCTGAGGAGGGAGGAGTGAGAGCGGCTGGGTGAGCGTTTGGCAACTGGCCCCAGCTACTCCACCACAGGACTGTCTGATCCCAGCAGTATATTTGGCTGTACAGCCCCAGTACAGATCTAAACTTGTAGTGAATGAAAGCCAAGCAGGTGTGCTGGTGTAGTGCTGAACACAGGCTGATGGGTCTCACCAGAAGGAGCTTCTGTGGCTTCTGCATGGTGCTGCGCTCTGTTCTTCCATCTGACATATGGAATGACTAACCTTGGACCTGCTTTTGTTTTGGTTTTTTTAATTAAGAAAGTGTGGCTCTACCTGTCTGTGGTAACTATGGGGACTGGGGTAGGGTAGGAAGAACAGATCCACGAGAGGGAATGTTTCGAAGGATAGCTAACAAAGTGCTTGAGGAACGCTTGGACACTGTATGTGTCATATACCCTGTAAGTGAGGTAACACTGCAGGAGCTTAAATTTACACCCTGCTGAACACAAGGGTCTTGGAAGAACAAGGTATAAGTCTGTCCAGCTGGTATCAGAAGTGTTGAGGATCTTGTTGCTGGTGATTTGTTGAGCACTGCTGCCTTATCTGTAAAGGCTTAGGCACAGAGCCCTGGGGTCCGTTTGGCTGGAAGGGTCTGCAGTTCCAGGGTGGTGCATAAAAAGTACTTTTACTAAAATGATTGCTTTGAAAGTGACATGCTAGAGTCAGGTAAACATCAGAATTTGTCAAGGGATAGAATTTCTTGCTTTCTTGGTAAAATTATTCTAAAGATTCAAAGCATTCAATAACTCTAATTTCTTTTCTGTGTGCTTGCTTCTGCTCTGCTCTTTAACGTTGTCCTTTACATAGTCCAGATACCCAACTCTGTTTCAGCAAAACCTAATTGGCCTTAAAGAAGGTAGTTAAGACTTGGCAATAGATTTTGGTTATCATTCTGAAGTTAGTGAGTTACATAGGCAGATATTAAAAAAAAAAAAAAAAATCAACTTCCCAATATAGTTACATTAACTTTTATTTTAGGCCAATAGGTTTTTGCAAGGCTAGCTTGTTACTGGTGTCCTAGCAATGATTTGTGCCTTGTTGTGGGAGATATGTGTAGTGCACAAAGAATTTAAGAAGGAATTCTTTCAGTTTTGAAATGCTTTGATCTCACAATATGTAACGATACATAAAGATTTCCCTTGTACTTTGAAGGTGCTCGAGTGTATGTGACCTTATGAGTAGCTAAAATACAGCATTGGTATCTTTATGCCTTTCCATGTGGGACAAATGTTTTTGGGGGATAGGGTGGTGGTGTCAAAATCAGAATCTCCAGTCTGTCAAAGATGAGAACTGCACAGAGACTCATGGTGTCATCACTGCACACCGAAGCTCAGCATCCCTGTCAAAGAGGTCCAGGTTCAAATAGGTGTAATTTCTGTAGCATTCTGGCTGCGTATTTTCTTCTGGAATAAAAAATGCAACAAGAAGTTCAGGACTGAAGGACTTAAAGGTCATTGTATCTCTCAGTGGCACGGTCATTAGAAACAGTACCTTTTTCTTCCCCCTCTGTGTATGGCTGATTATCTTGTGCATGCTTTTCCAGAAGTGGTTCACAGGGAATTCAATTAAAGGATTGCTGACAAAATGAGCCTCTTTTAAGGTCTGTGGAAACATGTAGGGATAATACAAGGCCAGGATAGAGCCTTTGAAGGATGATGCCCAATGCCTAAAACTCTGAAACAGCTCATTTATGGATTAATTGCTTGCTAAAATTGCACTTCCTACACAGAAGCAGATCTAATGGGATATATACTCATAAGACAAGAAAATGAAAAGATCAATCTTTTGAAAAGCCTATAAAAGTAATTCATACTTTGACCAAGACTTTGTTTTCAAGTTTTTAACCCAAAGCAATTTTATTTTCATAGCTAAGCTATAAATTACACCCCCAAAGAAGTGCATGTGTGATGAGGAGAGATGGAAAGGCTCTGCACGGTTTCTCTTTCACGAGCTTGTGCTGGCTATTAAGGCTAACCTAATACTCCCCTGTCCTTCCCCCCTATATTGACCTTCTAGATGGTATTTGGCCATCGATAAGAGACATATTGCAGTGTTAATCACCCTTTGGTCATGGGCTGTCTTTCAGGTACAGAGACGGTCCTCTGGTTTCTCACAACGTATGTGTCTCCAACACTGTCCATGCAGCAGCACTGTGGTAGAAAGAAACAGATCTGGTGGGTTTCTTAAGATACATTGGGGCAAAAAATGCCTTAAAAGTGAGCAATAACTGATCATTAGGCAAGTGGTGGAGAGGTGAGGAAAGTTTGTAGAGTGGCTTTTGTTTGTTTGTTGTGTTCTTTAGAAGCTCACTGTTTAGTTTGCTATGCACTTTAGTTTTATGTCTACCGATATGAACTTTCTTCTATGACACTTTTATCCTCATGCACATTTATTTGCAATCCATTTAATTTGCATTCTCTGTGTTCCTTTATTTTTCCTGAGGCATCACCCTAAACAGATTCTCTTTCCCTGCTCGTAGATCTCATCCTCATCTCTTCATTGATGTCCTAATTCTTATTCCTTCATTTTCTGTCTCAATTTGTACCTTCCCAGTATCAGTCCTTTTGTTTTTTTCAATATCTTGTCATATTACTGCTGTTTTGATAGTCAGAATCAAGAAAGGAGTATTTTGGGAAATGGGGAATGCACCTTAAGCAGGGTAATTCAGCCAAATATCAAGATGATTGAGAGTGGTCACACTCTCCACCAGGAACAGCTCTGGTAAAAGGGTGGTAGAGAAATTACTATGTCAGAGCATTGTCTATTGATTAGGCATTGATAAAATTTAAAATACATATTTAGGAAAAAAACCCCACAAGTACATAGCATCATCAAAAGCCTTTTTGGCTTTGCTGGTATGAAAAGGTGATTTTTGATAATAGAGGGATTTATAAATTACAGCAATCTTAGGCATGAAATTTCTTATTGAAAGATTTTTATCTGAGGTGATGCTACTTTGCTGGGGGCCCCAATTGCACTGAGACTCATTACAAATGTTTATAATGATACATCTGGGATGTAGCTCCTGCACTGGGAGAAACATAGTGTATTTAAATAGTGGGCTGGATGGCATTTATTTGTCACTTAAAAAGTGCTAAAGTGTAACAATTTTTCTTCTCAAAATTACTGATGAAAACAACTCTCATTAGCAAGCAGATGGCTTTGTGGAAGAAAAGTAAAATTGCTCTTTTTGAAAATAGGGCTGTGATTTAAAATAAGAATTTAGATGTGTTATTAGTGACAAAATGCACAGTGGTTTTAGTCAGCAAAGGGGGCACTTTGCTATGGACAAAGAAATAATGCAAGACAAAACCCTCACAAGAATAATGCATAACTATGACAAAGCAGCATAGCTCACTGCACCCAGCAGTCTGCATTCAGCTCTGGCACATTTTAGCCTTTTAATAAAAGCAGAAAAGGAAATGAGGGGAAAGATTTCATTTCCAAATATATCCTTCAGGATTTAGTTAACTTAGAGATGGACAGATCTAATCCAGAAAGTCCACGTTTTAGCAGTTCTTACTTACGGCCCAGTACTTCTGGGTGAAACTTAACTGTGCCCAATGAAACATTTTAAAGCCTGCCCTGTGTAATGCCTTCATCTTGCATTATTCAAAGATCCATCAACATCCACGTGTGTCTACTTTGTAGGGCTTTGAGCTGCACCCTCTGAAATAGGTCTTAAATTATATGTCAAAGTTGAATATGCCCAACATGAAATAATTTTGATTTTGTTCTCATGAGAACAAGCATTTGTAGGGTCAGACCCAAGGTGGTGGGGCTATTTCCTCACAGAGAATATGGAATTAATTTTTACTGTCTGACATTTATAATCTGATTAAAGGCACAGCCTCTTGGAAGGTATAACTCTTAATGGTGTATTTGCAGTAACATGAGTTACTTCAAAGTAAAGATGTGGCAAACTTATTTTTCATCATTTAAGCGTTGAAACAAAATCTAGCTGGAAAAAAAATGTAAAATTTTCATCTTATAATAATATTACCTCCAAAGTGTTTCTTCTCTTTGCTCTGCTTCTTAATCATTCATAAGTATGTGAAGGCTACAAAGAACATCTCTTCCTGTCTTTGTGCTTGGGCTATAAAGAATATTGAGATGGCATTTTCTAACTAATTCTGACTTTTCCTGCTCTACTTCTGTACTGAGTTGTTTGATATTTTAGGTAATTTTTTAACCTATTTAAATCTAAAGTTGTCTAAGGTAGGTCTCTAACATGCTGCTGCATTTGGTTTTGAGGCCTCTAGTTGTGAGAGGTAATGCAGTTTATGAGAGTGCTCCCTAACCTAAAGCTGGTAGTAAACTCAGGTACAAAATCCAGCCACAAATCATGCATAGTGTAACTAATAGCTACGTGCTCTACTATTAAGAGAGAAATTCTATACTATAATACCTATTCTGTACAATAATAAAATAAAGATATTCTTATTGTAACCTATCTTCTCTGACTATATTTTCCATAAAATAAATAGCATCTGTTGTCATCTTGCCTTTCAATGAATTTGCCTCTTACCTCCTCACCCCTCCAGTCCAGAGCATGGCTGGTGGCCACAGCTCTGCTTCTCATCCCTGGGATCTCACAGGCAGAACATGCAGTGAGTTGGGACTGCAGGGACAGCGTGCTCTTTGTCCAGCATATAGAATTAATAAGGGAACCTCCTCAGACACTGGATTTTCCATGATAACAAATGCTTTTGTTGAATTGATTTGTAATTCCCTGCTCAAAATGAGACAATTCAGTTTAATAGTAGACTTATTTTTTCAGTTGGGTTTTTATTTGGTAATACAGTAGTAAGCTCTCAATCCAAGAGAGAGAATAGTTTTCTCTCTCTCTCCACCTTACCAAAAACTGAGCTTTTAGGGGTTTTTTTATTTATTTCTGTGACCTGCATGCAGATGTGAGTGTACTGAAGGCTGACTGTTTTCCTCATTAGGCTCCAGTAACACCAAATCTCATTTCACTTTGGCTCCACTGGAGCTATCTCTGAGGTCAGCCAGGTCACAGCTGCAGTGGCTGCAAGTAACTATATAATTTCTTCCCTGCTAACAGTCCTGGGGATTTGAATGCATCTGATGAATAAGGTCAGTTGAACTGAACTATTTTTGTATTTACAGCATTATTTAATTTGCCTTGTTCTTATCTTCTCTTGCAGTGGCTTTGGCTTGGCCTTCCACCCTAGTCACTTCTTGATAGGTAGTGGGTTCCATGCCTATCCTGACTGTGTGACTTCATAGCAGGAGGAGGAAATTGCAAGAAGATCATTAAAGTGTGAAATTAAATTCTTAAAGATGAAACATCTAAAATGGCTGAAACATTACCCCAAAAACAAACAGTGCAATTGATCCTACTTAATTACATGCTTAATAATTTTATACCAATGTAAAGCACATTGACGATGTACTAATCCATTTCATATTCACTGCCACCACAGATTTCCTCCTTCTTATTTGCTTTGAATCTCATCATTATCTAGCACATAAAACCAGTATTCTTAGAATTTTTATAGTATTATTTCCATATAAAATGAGGAAAAGTCTAATATATGAATACTAAACAGCTCATTAACATGGTTTGTAAAATATCTGTTCATGATAAAAGCAACTGAGAAATGCTGATATAAAATAGTACTTCAGTCCCTGAGTATATCTAAGATTAGAAGAATCATGCCTTGTGTAATAAATACTTCAGGGAAAACAGGAAATCTTAAATACAAATAACATCAAATAAAGAGCTTTGTATGCTTAATTAAACACATTAACAGATGCATTTATTTCAGTTAAATAATGAATGTATTACTGATACTGGTAGCAAGAATTTCTTTGTGATTATTAAAAAGTAACCTGAAAAAGTTTTAATTTCAGGAGGGGAAAAAAAAATGCTGCCTTTAAAAGACATTAAGGATGATTTTATCTGGAACTGGCACAAAGTCTGTTAATGATCAAATTACACAGCAAGCAAAATGAGTGGAAGAAGAGCCTAATCTACCATGTCAAAACCCCTGATCTTTAAATTTGATCTGAATGGGCAAGGCACTGTCTCTAGCCTAAGGAACAAGTTTGGCTCTGAAACATTTAGGTGATAAACAGTTCCTTCTCTGCCCATATGCCATTAAGGTGTGGTCCTTGAAGTTACTGTCTGGCCTTTTCGCCATGTATCCTGCATCCAGGCCACAGGAACAGGCTGTTGTGAATTACCTGTCCAAAACTGTCTGTAGGTTCTGTGACAGAGAAGAATTCTGCATCCGCAGGGAGCATTTCCTAGAGTTTGGAGCTCAAGTTTAGGACAACACACTGCAGGATGAAACGATGCCAATCTATATTTTTGGTACAGATTTAGCTATGTGTTTTTTCCCTTTCTGCAACCTTTTAGTACTGACCCAAACCAGAGTAACTTTGCTACTCTTTAGTTGTGGTTGGGTCATAAATATTCAGCCTAAGTTTCATAGTCAAGCCCAGGATTCTAACCTATGAACAAACACTGGTGACAGTTTCATAAAGGTGTCACGTGTGGTCCTTTAACCTTTGCTCACATACCAAATTATTTGAAGCATAATTAAGTTCAAGATATAACAATGTCTGGCCATCTAACAGGTCAATAAATATCCTACAAATTATTTCAATTAGAAAGACATCTGGTGTTGTTGATAGAAAACATTACACAATAACACTGTCTGCACTTCTGAATATTGAGCCCCAAAACTCCCAACTGAAATGTTTAGGGCTTTTTTTAGATGAATGAGAACTTCTCCTGTAATTCTCAGTTTGGTTTGTTAAGGACAAGTCACCAAAGCAGAAGTGGGAGGTTGCTCAGAGGGACCAGGAGTTCATACGTAAGCAAAGCTGAATGCATACTTGTACAGAAGGATCGGTATGGTGCTTGTTCATAATGTCCCTCTTTGCTTGTGAAAGAGAAAGCACAGTCCTGGTGCTGGGCTTGTTAGGGCTCAGTGTCCCTTTCATTGTTCATAAGCATTGTTCTCAATAATGGTACAGGTAAGCAGGAGTTTTAAAAAGAAGCAATTTCATAGTGCTGACATCTAGTCTGCCCCAGAAAAGGCTGCTGGAAGAGGGGACTTGGCTAATTTACTGTTTCGATGAAGTATGGTGATGTTCGCTTCAAGCGTATATATATTTAAATGTTGTATTTAACATTCCTTTGTATTTCTGTAGAAGTACTGGAAATATGTGAAATAGATAAATGTTTCTTAATAAGCTAGAACAAGGTTAACTTTGACTAAGCTAAGCTTAAAGGAAAAGAGGTTTAGTGGTTGGCTATTTTTGAGCTAGTGATAGCTTGAAAAGATGCATGTAATATTCCTTGACCTTTAAGACCTGGTTTCTTTGTTTTTTGGCTTGCAACTGCCAGAAATACTACCCAGAAAGATGAGAGCACACAGTAGTTGTACAGCCAGCATCTATAATGCAGCCATAGCTGAGTAACGTAGGAAGCGCAGCTGATGCTGGTGCGATGATCTGCTGTGGCTGCCCATTTGAAAAGCCTCGGAAGGCGATGTGGGACAAATGGCTGAAGAAGAGCCCTTGGCCTCGCAAGGGGAGGCTGAAGATGGAGGAGCAATGGGATCTAATCAGTTCCCAAGTCCTCTGTCAGCCTACACAGGTCAATGCAAACTGTGCAACCTTTACACCTCAACCAAGATTACGAACGGCTGCTGCCAAGCAGTGACACATGCAGTCTCACACTCGTTACTCACCTGCCCCTACCTGGTCTGCCAGACACTTAGTCACAGACTATTGTTTAGTGCTTTTGTGCTCCTTTTCTTACAAACAGCTTTGTCTTGTGATCCTGTCTGCAGTGTATTATTTTTTTTATAACAAATTAGTTTTCAAAGTAATTGGAGTACTTTGCTCTAATTGGGAATGATCTAGGCCTGGGAAGAAAGAGAAAATTGCAATGATCCAGACAGCTTTGCTCTTCAGTTTCCTTAATCTCCTGTACTTTTTTTGGAAGGCCTTGGGGAGTTACTGTTTCACTCTAAAATTCCTATTAAATAATGTATAAAGTCCCTGTGTGTCCCATGGAAAGTCAGAGATAGTGAACGCTAAGTTTGATTTGAAGAAGGAGGGTGTGTGAGACAAGCAGCTGACCTTCGAGTCGATGGCTGCCTTTGAACAGTGCAAGTTCCCAGCGATCCCATAGAGAGGAGCAATGCCGCGCCGGGAGAGGGATATTGAGCTCAGACGAGGGAAGCAAATGAGCAATTGTGTAGCTTGTGTGGAACTCCTGAGCTGCCTCTAGAGCTTCTGCCAAGATGTCATGTCAGTGAGCTCCTTTCTGCTGTTGAACATCTCAAAAGGAACGGGCAGTTTCAGGATCCCTATTGTCGCTGAGTACCCTGGAAAACTCTTCTTTTTCCATCCAACAGAGACACAGTTGGGCCTGAGTAGCTGGGGAGCCAAATACTAAAACTCTTCTCACCTTTACCTTGTTGCTTGCTCTTTCTTTTCTTTTCTTGTTTTTTTTTTGTGCCTAGTAGGATTGAAATCCCACTGCTGCATTGCATTGCTGGTTGTGTGTTGTGTTGTTTTGGTTCTGTGGGTTTTTTTCTCTCTCTCTTCTTTTTTTTCTTCAAAAAAGAAAAGGGAGGTACAAACAGAACAGGATGCTGAAATGGGAGGATACTCCAGAGACTAGAATAGAGGGGGAAAAAAAAGGACCTGGCTTTGAGAGGAGTTGAAAGAAAGAATATCTTCAGTCCAGCATTAAGTTAGTGCTGTGAATTCAGAAAACTGGTATTTCCAAGTCTTTAGAGTCTGTTTCCTACCAAAGACATCTTCTTTCTACCAAGATAATTGCTCTTTATTAGAAAGAAGCAGCACAACCAGGATTTGCAGTATTTGGTTGAGGAACCAAGAGTACATATTTCTGGGAAATGGTGTGGACAATGTTTAGCTTTGGTATCCAAAGGAAATCACTTTACATGCAGATTTTTAATAGTGATGGTATGAGGTTGAAAATTCTTGAAGACTTAGAAAAATAGTTAGGAACATACCAGGTAATTAACCATAACTGACAGGGGGTTTTGTTTTCTTTCTGGTTTTGTCAGGGTGGGTTTTTGTGTGTGTCCCCCTTTTTTTTTTTTAAATACGGGGTTTTGATTTAAAAAATAAAAGGGAAACAAACTTTTTTTGGTCAATACATTGGAGGAAGAGGCTCACACATCAGTCATAAGTAGAGAATAGCAGTCAAGCACAACATGTTTGTAAGAAGTGGATCTGGTAGAACATCTTTCTGTGAAGCACCCAAATTAATTCAGTATGTCAATAGGGAGGGTTGGGAAGGAGAGTGGTTCATCAGAAAATTTGGGTTTTAAGGTCAACTCTTTTGTCCTATTAGAAAAATTTAGCTAATTATATGGGACTATTTTATTACATATAGTAGGAACTCCTTGCAATTGCTGTGGCTCACCCTTTGTATTGCTGTAGCTTTTCAGAAGCATTTTGCATGACATTTGGTTGTAATTTTGTGGTAATCATTGTGATATCCAATAGATTAAGATACAAAAACAAACCACAAGGAAGTGAATATGTGTTCAACTCTATGCACTATGCTTGCAGTGATAAAGTGCAAAAATGTACACATTTCTAGCATTTGATGGGGTTTAAGTGGTCATTTTCTTGATGCTGTAAGGGACTCTGTGCCCATGGCTTAGTGTGCTGTGGCATGGTGACTTTCTTATATTATTAGAAGTTATCTGTCTTCTAAAATCTCCCAGGATGAAGAAAACCCACAACTTTTGTCAAATCAGATGGCTTCTTGCAACTTTATGTATTAGAAAGCTCCATCTTTTCAAGCCCATGGAAATTGGAAAAAAATATATTGTAAAGAGCTCTAAGCTCTTGCTCTGATTTATGTAACATATAAAATGTACCCATTCCTTTTAAACTTCCAATTAAATATTCTCACTCCTTGTTACACTGTGCCAAGGAGGAAAAAATTGAAATCTTATGGAAAAAGAATAAAAACCTTTTTCTTTTTTTTTTTTTTTTTTTCAAAGAGAGACTTCTTACTGCTCTTAGAATTGGCAATCTGGATTTTATGCGACAACCAGTGAGTGAAACATCAGGTCAGAAATTAACTCCTCTGTAGTTCGGAAATGTGTTACCACCCTCCCCATCAATTCTGGTTTAATGTTCTTGCCATTCCAGAAAGAAATTAAAATAAAAAATTATCACATGAAGAGCACTGTAGCTAATTTTATTTTTTGGCTTTTTGGTCTGATGCAGACAGCTGACATAGCTTGTGTTGATTAAAAAACCCCAAACTGTGGTCTGCTTCTTATTTTTTGTGCTTTTTTTAGTGTTAAATGCAGAAAAAAATGTTTAATGTTACTTGAAATTAAAATGCGAGAATAAGAGAACACTTCAGATACAATAAGATGAAGCATCTTAGTGTTTTTGGAGTTTTTTGGGGATCTGCCCCCCTTGAACTTGTGCATCAGATTCTACCTGGTGTTAACTCCAGGCTGTGATTTTTGGTGTCTTTTCCTATTTTTTTTTTTTTTTGGTCTGAAACTCTTTCCAGTTATCCACATAGAACTTGTTCTCAGACTTATTTTCATGTCAGCAATATATACTCCTCAGAAGATCAACTACTTTGCAGTGTCTGTGCTGCTTAATACTGGACAAAGGTGCCTGCCATATGCCACAAAACCTAAAATAAGTGTGTATGTGGTCAGTATCCTGAGCCCATGTACTATTAAAGGAGTAGGCCTTCTTAAGATAAAGCCAAAGTTAAAGTTTGATACACTAAAATGAGAAAACAGAGCTAAGAAACCAGAGTGAAAAGGCTGGATGTGTGCTTTTGAATTTTTTCTTTCACCTTTTCAGTACCCTGAGTAACTCTACATGTTCCAGTGGAATTGAAAGTAGTATTTTCTCCCTTAGTTTTAGCAATCAGGTTTTTACTCATATGCCTGTAGATCTTTCTAACATATATTAGGATGATTCTTCGCAGCTATAGCGTATTTGATTGCATAGGTTCTTTTAGAATAATTAGACTCTTTAGGCAATTAAAACAAAGCATTAGTTAAATTAAAAAAAGGTGTAATTCTGATTTTTTATTAGTCAATTAATTTATTTAACTAAGCAGAGAGAAATAAAATGCCCCAAAGTATGTCTTTTACAGAGGATTACTCCCACAGTGTTATTTAATTTTTGTCTGTTTGTATGTATCCTGCTGAAATAGCCTGTGTTCTTTCTTTCATTCTCCATTCCTGTGCCTACATAAAGAATCTTATTAGCACATCAGTAATCTGCAATCTAAACTCCCTTGAGAGATTGTATTTTTTCCTGTGCTTTCTATGCAGATCTCCCAGGTGTCAGTGTTCAAAGTACAATGAAGAAACCTCAGGACTGCAAAAGAAATTCTCCTGTATCATCAAGGCACTAGTTCCTTTTATATTGAAGAAATGCAAAGGCCAATGTAATTGGAAAGAAAGTTATTGCAAAAATTGCTTTCTCTTGCAACCTGCTGTCCTGGCTCCAGAAGTAATAGCAGATTGAAATGAGAAAAGCGAAGTTTTTCTTGCAGCATTAGGCCACAATGGGTCGTAGGATGAGAGTGTTTGACAGGTTTGCATTCTGTAACTCTACCATCTCATTTTAGCACATCTCTTCCTTATGCTGTGTTAATAATCTCTTATCTCTCTGCTTATAAAAGGGGAGCAGTGGGGAGACCATTACCTCTAGAAAATAGCTGTCTGCTTTTTCTCCTACCAGAATTATAACTTGAGCTGTTCTTCTGCTTCTAGTTGAGCCTCTCTGAACTCCTGAGGCAAGGCACTTACTGGTACCCAGGATTCACTTTTATGCTGTGTACAGGTTAACAGATCAAACTGGCAGGGGAATTCTCAGACTATTTCATGCTTGGCATGCTGTGCTTCACAATGTCATCCACAGAACAGTCTCCTTGTGCTCAGCTTGGTGTTTGGTGGGAATACGCTGCAGCTGAGCAAGGACATTTCCATGGCCACTTTCTCAGCCGCTTGGGCTGCCAGGCACTGGAACAATTAGAAGCTACATCCCCAGAGTTGACAGAGATGTCTGTCACTTCAGAAGTGTAAGTCCACGCTTTAGATCTTCAACAAGCAGCTCAGCTGCCACTAAAACTGGCAGCTTCCACCAGCTGCTTACGCTTTCCAAGGAATCGTGCCCTGCTATGTAGATTGTGCGTGAGGGATTGGGTTGTGTAGGAAATCCTGGGGGCAGCTGTAGATTAAGTATTTGGCATTGGTTGGAGCAGGACTGCAGGTGAAGCAGTCATCATTAGCTGAATGTCCTGACCGGCTGGTTCTTGAATGGGATTTTTGACTCAAAATGCTCTTTTGATGCTGACCTGATGAATGTTGTATATGTAGGATGGAGCAGTGCCAGCAAGCAGAATGAGATTGCCTGCTGCACCTTGCTCAGAGACACTGTGAAAGGCAGTGTGTGGCGGAGGAGCAATGGGAGATGCAGGTTTAGAACCTTCTGATGTGGTCTGGGACGGTTCTTGAAAGATGAGCTATTGTGGAGGTGTGGTGGTGGGGCACTGAGTTGTGAATGAAATCAGTAACGTGCTTTCATCTTAATCCCACAAAGGACTATATTTCATATCTGATTTTTGTGTTTTAATTAAAAAGTCATGGAAAGATGAAAAATACAAGATCTTATTAATCACGAATGGCCTTTCACCTGCTGCAGCACCTCAGTTCGCTTTCTGCTAGTCTTCTGTTAGGCTGTGACAGGCTCACAGCTTTTAATTTAAACTAAGGTATCTCCTGGCCCTGCCTCCTCCTTCATCCTGTGCTCTCGAGCTTAGGGGGAGGGAATAGACTGAAGTGAGATGTGAAATTCAGTTTCCTGAGAACAGCTCGGGCACCAAGCTGCTACTTGGGCCGGTGTGTCAGAGCCCAGGGAGGCTGCTGTGCCACCACAGGCCCAGACAGCATCTCTGCTGGACAGAGTGCTGGTGGTCCCCATGTCCCAGTAGCTGCTATGCCTGCAGCCTGGAACCAAAAGCCCAAGTCCCACTCTTCTGATGACTGGTTGGATACAGTTGTTTGGTTGGATACAGTTGTTTGGTTGGATACAGTTGTTTGGTTGGATACAGTTGTTTGGTTGGATACAGTTGTTTGGTTGGATACAGTTGTTTGGTTGGATACAGTTGTTTGGTTGGATACAGTTGTTTGGTTGGATGATGTGGTGTAAAATAACCTGATCCTTGATGGTTTGATTAAAAACTAGTTGTTCTTGATGTCACATAGGAACAGAAAATGTTAGGATGTAAACTGTAAGCTTAATTGTAGCATTTTCAAACTCTGGCTTTTCCTTTCCTGTATCTTTTTCAGTGTATTTGTTTCATGTAATATAGTATCTGTGTTGCAGAGATTACATCTTTGAAAAGCTATTGAACCTCAGAAATGGAAAAAAGAGTCATAGTACAGTGTGTAATACCACAGTGCCTCTGTAGTAAAATATATTTGTTAGAATTAATAATTATGCTATAATTTTTTGTAACTATCTGAGGGTTAGTGGAGGGGGAGTGTGCTCTGTGGAGAAATCCCTTTTACAGAATTGCTTTCAAATTTTTTTCAAGTAGAATAGAGCTCTACATATTTTTCAGTTCAGGAAATCTGGTTCAGTGGGAATTGTACTAGATTCAGAGAAAACTTGCTATTCCAATGCAATGAATGTCTTTAATTTTTAAAGTGGTAGTTTGAATTCTTCATCTGTGGAATAACTATACTCTTAATGGCTGTCCCTGTTCTTGTATCACTTGGAGCTTTCATGCAGTGAAAGAGGAAGGACATGGATTTAA
>VZTU01005562.1:98842-121267 GCA_013400835.1 Zapornia atra | reverse complement strand
TAAAAAAAAAAAAAAAAAAAAAAAATTAAGAAAATTCTGCCTGGGAGTAGATCCCATAGCTTGCTTCAAAACAATAAAGTCTAGTGACTTTATTCAGGATGGCAGCTTTTCCAAGGCAAACTGGTCCTATTTATGCATTATGTTTCTTTGAAGGTCATGGAGAAGAACATAAAAGTAGTTTCCAAGTTACCCACCATACCAGAAAGGGCACACAATAATTTCCTTTAATCACTGGGACCTGATCATAGGCATTGGTGTGTAAAAGAAATGATAAACTCCTGCAGGAACAAGTTTCAACAGTCCATCTGGTGTATAAAATGGCAAATGCTTCCCTCAAGTGAAGAGCAGGATGGAGATCAAGTTTGGCAGGCTCCATGTCCTGTTTGTTCTTCGCTCCTGTCCACCGAGGCCTGGGGAAGCTTTGACACTGCTTGAAAATATTGTCTGCTCAAAGGCAAAGCAAGGTAGGGACAGCTGAGGAATGGCTGTAGGAAGGCTGAGGTTGCTCTCAAATACAGAGATTTGGTATTCTGCATGCTAGGAGCAGCCACCCTGAGGTGGTAACCTAGTCAGAGTTTGGGAGGAAATCCATGGAGACAGCAGTGGACACCTGGAGAAGGAGAGTGAAATCTTAAGTGATCTTTGTTGTTTCCAGAAGTTTGTTTGCCCTTTTGCCCTGGGGCAGGGAAGGGGAGTGGAGAGTGTGCTGCCTTAGTGTGGGCTAGCAAGCTGCCGATGTGCTTAAGAGCCTCCAGCCTGGTGCCAGTTGGCAAACTGAGCCTGTGTTCAAGCATCACTCAGGAGATTAGGGGATGAAATTGTTTTCCAAGCAGTGACTCTCCATGTGATTTTAATGATATGTCTGCAACATCTGGCTGTGGGTTTGGAATCGGAGATCACACATTTGCATGCCCTGATGCCTGCAGAAATGGTTTTGCTGTTGAAGAATGAGCTGTTGTACCAAGACTACATCCATGGCTTGTACTATCACAGAATCGTAGGGGTTGGAAGGGACTCAAGAGATCATTGGGTCCAACCCCCACTATCACCTCTATCACCTCTATCACTGGGTCCAAACTCCAACTATCACCTCTCTTGATTATTTTTTTTTTCTTAGTGGTCCAGAACAGATATTTCAAAATGTTAATTTTAGAGTTTGCTGGAACTTTCTCTAACTCTCCCTGAGTTTGGTTATTTTGTTCTTGTTGTTTTCCAGCACCTTTTAAAAGTTTTTACTATGTTTTCAGCCAGTTCTGTTCCACCAGAATATGGGCCACTGCATCCTTTTCCATACAAACTACATAGCTGGTCCTCAGCATCTTGGGAGCAGACCCAAACATGGATAGAGAAGTTTTCATCTTGTACACACTGAGCTCCAAAACTACCAATTCCAAAGGAATTGAGCTTTTGCTGTCAAAAATAGAATATACATTCTCAGTTTTGTCTTGAAGTTGTAGTAAAATATGAATATATTTACTTGTTTATTTTTAAATTACACTTCAGAGGTGATTTCATTATCCCAGTGCTCCCATTAAGGATAAAGCTGAAAGATGGGAATAAAAGTATTTGTAATTATCTGTGAATCAGCAAAGACAAGAAAAAGGGAAACAAATGCAGAGATTAAATACTGTGATGTTTTAGAGCCTTAGTAAACAGCAGTTACTGACTACATTGAATGAATTTACCAAAACAGATATGTAGCATGGACTCTTATTTAGAGGTTATTTTAAGAAATATTAGTAAAAAAATTTTTTTTTTATTTGATGCAGTGGTTAAATGAGTGAGATATGCTGAATCTGCCTTAAAGGGACTCCCTGCTTTTAAATGGACTCCTTTTAACTTTCAGCTGTGGTCCTGAGGTGTGGAGTCTGTGTTTCCATAGAAAAATAGAATGCTACTGCTGATACCTCACAAAATGCAAGGAGGAGCTCTTCTTTAGAGCTCTAACTTCTCTCATTGATAGCACATTAGTTTGTGTGGGAATGTAGCATTGAATCAGAGCCTGGAGCTGCTTACCTCTGCTGCTGTCCCATCCTGTCCCTCCACTCATCATCAGGACATTGTCCATACACCTACCAATTTCTTAAACTCATCCCATTGCCCCAGGAATTGCTCCATGAGCCAATTTAACTTGCTGAAAGGGGAGCAACTTTGTATATATATATATATTTAAAATCTTTATTGATGAGTCTTGCAAGTTAACTAATTCAGTGGAAGATCTGTCAAGTGATGGTGTCTCCAAGGCAGGGAGGAGGGAGAACCTTGAGGCGGGAGCAGCAGAGGGAGGATGAGTTGGCACAGTGCTGCCAGGAGGAAGGCAGCATCCTGCTGCCCATGTCCCTCAAACCCCATGTTTACACTGTGGGAACAGAGACCACAAACTGGGTTTGTTCTCTTTATCCTGGGAATGAAAGAGATGGAATGTGATTGGAGAAAGATTTGTGATTTTTTGCAGGGAAGCCAGCTCCCACCAGTGTGCATGAAGTGCTGTGGAGGGCATGGCACTGGGAACACAGGTATTCCACTCCATGCATGATCTGAGTTGAGGTCCCTGCACAGTGATCCACTTTGTGTGGCTTTACCAGCTGAATCGCTGGTAGTTCAGAACTTAACTTTTGGAAAAAGGCTGGAGACTCCGTATGGGTGGGGACAGTCCAGCTTGGGATGGCTCTTGTGCAGGTCTGGGATTTTATTGTTTGGTTGGTTGTTTTTCTTTTGAAATGGCACTTCTCCCTGCTCAGAGGCTAGATCTGAAATAGCCTTATTGTAACTCCAGAAACAGGTAAAACACAGTGCTGCAGTGAAAATAATCCCCGTCAATAGATGAGGCAGTGACAACAGAACACTCCTGTAAGGACCAAAGTGTTTACCATGTCACTGTATGTGATGTGAAATACGTTTCTTGTCCAACTTTATTGTCATTGGGCATTTCTGTAGAGTCTGTGCTTGGTTTATTTCCCTTTGGAGTCTGAAAGCTGGAGGTGGAGTTGGTTAGGAAGCGTAGCGGCTGAGTCCTGTGGTGATGGCTCAATACACCTCCAGCTGCAGCACAAATTGTCACCAGGAATGAAGTAAGAATGAAGTGGACTCACTGAGAGAGGCAACAAAAGCAACAAACTCATCTGTATAAATTGACTTCATTTCAGCAGACATCATGCGTTCAGAAAAGAACTGGCTTTCAGTCACGGGCAAATCAAGGCTTGTAAAAGGAGTGAGATATGAATTGTGTAGTAATTATACTGGGGGAGAAAGGTGTAACTGTTCTGGTGATAGGCCTAAAAGACAGTGATGGCTTCTTCAGGAGCAGTATGGAACTGAGTTTTTCAAGAGCATGCCAACGTATGGGAGATCCAGAATAGAAATACACCATTTAAAGGACACTTCTTGTAACGGCCCATCCTGCATCAAAGTTAGGGTCTGAATTTTTCTATGTATCAGACCAATGAATTATTCCTGATTTACTATATCACTTCATATTCTTTTTATTAATGCTAACACATAGAGATTTTTGTATCTTCTGTAGTTTCTTGCTTTAAAACTCCTGACATGAATCCCAGGCTTGACAGGAAGCGTCCAGCTCACAGTTCTGGGGCTTTTACTAAGTCAAACTACCAAGCATAAAGGACTGCATAGTGTGATGCATGATGTTATTTATGGGTGCCTTTCTACGTTTACTGTCACTTCAGCTGTAAGAAACCTCAGTTGCAGGTCTGTGAGATTTTGGTGTGTGCCCTGAGAGCAGAAGCTACAACAGATGCCTTTTCTAGTTTGCTGTCACTGGAGTGAATGGTAAAGAGTTCATTGATTCCAGTGGACTGGGATCAATTAGTCTTCAATTAGAACATGACCTTCATCCTCTTTCTGTAATCAGCACTTCCCTTTACATGAGTGCTGCTTGGCACTGTCCTAGCTCCAGTCAGAGTAATTTTTGTTTCTATGGATCTACATTATTGCTTTTAGATTGAAGTAAAGCAAATTGAAGTAATTTTTTTCCTTTGCTTTATGCCTGTACCAATGCAAATCTTTTATCTAAAGCATCCCATTACTTCTTTCTCATCTGTTATCCATTATTTTATTTTCTTTAATTTAGAAGCTATGGATTTGCTTCATTAGTCTCAGTTTTCTTGTAGACCCTACAATAATTCTTTAAAAAAAATAAAGGTGATTGTGTAAAAAGTACTCAGGCAAACACACCAGTTGTTAATCACTTGAAATTTATTTATTAACTTTTAAGAAACAGAACTGTGCACTTCCATAAACTCTTTAAATGCACTAGTTAATTGGTGTGTGATCTGTCCTGGATGTGCCAGATGACTTTAGCCTGAGCACCATTGCATGTTGTAAATTTTATTTTCTGACTTCTAATCGTTAGTGTTTACTCCTCTGATGATCTTATTAGCCTTGAGTGCAAGTACTTCATATATCCCATTGAATAAGTCTGTGGAAGTCCTTAAATATGCATAGATATCCAAAGATGTTTTTAGTCATCTTTTTTCCTTTGCAGGAAATAACATTGTCTTTACTGATTCTACTGTTAGAAGGGGAAAAACTTGTATTTTCTGTAGGGATAGGCAGTGTCTCTCATTTGGTTGGTGTAGATGGAAAATACATCAAGTGTTGTACCTTCAAGCAATCTAAAAAAGATCTTTAACTTATTTGCTGCTTGTTTTTTCCCCCCGAATTTATATTGACTAGTCCAGTACAGGATTCTGCATTCCTGAAATTTTATCTCTTTCAGGTCTTTAGACCATACCACACTCTGTACCACCTTGGTGTGGTTGTAACAAGGGCCAAGTGTGGTCCAAGGATGCTTTATTGATCTGTGATGAGAGATGATAATAACCCATAACTATGTACTACATAAAAACGATAGTTAGAACGTACATGTGCTTTTGTGATGAGACTTCTTTGTAGAGATGATTAGCTGAAAACTGAGCTGACTAGCTGAAGTTTTGTTAGCCCTTTTTTACCTGTTTCCTCATATGTTCATCACTTCTACTTTTTGTGTAGTCTATATGTGAAAATATTTTCATCCTCTTCAGTGATCTTTCTTTGCAGGTTTTTAGCCCCATTAGCCCAGACTCTGCAAGTACAGGGACTCTCTGAATTGCATGTACCCTGAGGGTAAATACAAATGCTGCCTCTCCTTAGTTTGAGAGGAAAGTTGAAATGTCTTTGGCATTTCTGTGTCCCCTTCTTTTCTGGAGTTAGGATTGTATTTCAAGGTGCTTAGTAGCTCTGTGTGGTGGTTTGGCCCTGGCTGGAGGCCAGATGCCCACCCAAGCGCTCTGTCACTCCTCTTTTCAGCTGGACATTAGAGAAAATATATATCTAGAGGCTTAGAAGTCAAGATTAGGACAGGGAGAGATAATTCATAAATCATAGAATGTCTCTCAGTCTCTCAGGCCCAGATTGCTCCAGCCTGGTCCTCCATGGGGTCACCAACCTCCACCTATCCCAGAAAACCTGCTCTGGCACAGATCTCTCACTCATCTCTGTGTCTCTATCTCTCTCCATGGGCTGCAAGTGCTGGCAGGGGCTTACTCCAACATGGGTCACAGCATCTCTTCTATGTCTCTTCCTGCTCCAGCGTGGGGCCTCTCCACAGGCTACAGGTGGGGTCTGGGCTTTTTCCATGAGCTGCAGGGGGACACCTGCTCCACCATGGGTTTCTCCAGGGGCTGCAGGAGCATCTGGGGCACCTCGTCCCCCTTTCCCTGGCCTTGGTGTCTGCACAGTTTCTTACATCTCATTCCCATCTCTGGGGGCAAAATGCAGCTGCTTATGGGTTTTTTTTTCCTCCTAAATGTGATTCCCAGAGGTGCTGTGACCATCACTGATGGACTTGGCCTTGGTCAGCAACGACTCTGGCCTTGAGCCGGCCTGTGTTTGCTCTGTGGGTCCTGCAGAGAGCTTTTGGCTGCTTCTTACAGCAGCCACCCCTGCAGACTCCCTTCTCCACCAGAACCCCGCCATGCAAACCCACAAGACTCCAGAACAGCTCCTGAGTCTGCTTGCCTCAGCCTACACAGATTGGAGGCTTTTCTGCCTTTTGTTCTGTGGTGCTGATGATGTTTTGTGGGGTGTGTGTGTAGTGATTTGGTTTTTTTAAATTTATGTTGGGGGGGTTATTTGTTTTCTGGGTTTCCAACCTCAGTTTGAGACCATAGCTCACAAAAGTAAGGCTGGTTTCAATACAACTAAGTACAGTAGCAAATATTCTGGTCACAGGCAAGATTATTCTGAGTTCTCATTATCAAGGTGCACATTGGTTTGGTTTTTATTGCTCTATAACAGAGCAGAAAAATCACTAAATCTCTGACCAATTTGAACCAGTCTGTTTCTAATGGGACACAAGACAGAACGGAAGAGCTGGGATATGAGACAAGAAAATAGCAGTAGGGATTTTTGTAACAAAGATTTAAGAGGGAAGTTACATCAGAGAAGGTGCAGTTTCTTGAGCTGTTTGTTTTAACTGCCAACTAGTTGCTTTTTCTCTAGGTTTCTGAGGATTTCTGAAGTCTTCCAGCATACTTCAAAGTTTTATAAACACTTCTTATCCTTGCTTTTTTAGATGATGCGCTGAGGCACAGAGGGGGTTATGTGGTTTCTCCAGTGAAAATGAGCATAGTTTGTGTGTGTGTGTGTATAGTGCTTATATATATAAATACACAGTGCTAAAATATATACATTATTTTTCCCAACTGTCTTGTTTTGTTAGTGATGAATTTGTTTAAGATGAATTTTTCTTTCTTTTTTTAACCTACTTAAAACTCAGCCTTTCCTCAAGTATTGCCAAATACTATGAAACATTTGTAGCTGTCCTAATTCTGGCTCATAAGCCATGCTGAAAATTCCTCCTTCAATTGACAGCTTTCTTTGCCAGATTATAATATTCCCAGCTGATTAGTTATCTTAACCGCAGGGTTTTTTCTGAAAAGTACAATTAGCAGAATTTGTTTCAAGCTACTAGCAGCTTGCTGTAGAATGTAAATTCTTTAATGTTTTCTGAGCAACCGACATTATTTATGTATTTTTGAAAAAAAATCTGTTGCTAAGAGTGTGTTTTCATCCCTTTCTTTCCTCCCCCAATGCCAAGAAATAAAATTAATATTGTGAGTAAATTTGGGACTAAGAACAGTGCTGGCATTTAACTGTGGGATTCTGGATATGCAGCAGTGGTTATTGTTAATATATGACTAGTTACAAAAATAATACCATGTAAGGAGGTAGCTGGGAGGAGAGGAGGAAAGCAGGAGGCTTGGGGCTTTCAGGAGTGGAGAGTTGGGGGTCCTGTACTTGGAGCTGGGCGATTTAGAAGATGCTTCATCTCATGGTTGGAACTAGAAGGAGTCAGAAATGAAGGTTATGCCCTTTACCAGCATGGCCATTTCATTTTCATTCATTAGGAATGTCTGAGGCTATAAAGCAGAGAGGTGTTTTATATGTCTTTATTTATCCACACTGATTGAAAAGGCAGGCAGCAATCCTACATGTAACTTTTATAGAACTTTATAAAGAAAAAAACCCCTATAATATATCCTTCACCTCTAATGCATCAGCTGACGCTTGCTGAATGTCTGCTGAAGTGTGATTAAATTCTTTTGGGGGGGAGAAGTTACTGCAAGGAGCTGTTTAAAAGCATTAGAAATAATTTCTGAAGCCTGGCTGTGTCTGGCTTCTGTTCTGGATACAACAGTGTGGTGGGAGGTAACATGGTAGATCTAAGCAGAAGAGGGAAGATGCAAGAAGAACTAGTCCCGGATTCCATGCTGTTAGGATCTGGCTCTTTTGTAAAGGTTTTTTTGGGAGATCAGCAGAAATCTGAACAACTGATACTTTAAAAAAACCCACCCCAAACCTGTGTCATTGTGTCTAAAATACATCTCTTGTGTTTATAAATTGGAGCCCCGGACTGCTGTGCTAAGCAAGATGTGCTTTCTGTCCAAAATTAGGAAGGCATAAACTCCTCCTACTTCTGTTTATGCTTAGTTGTTCTGAATTCCTATTTCATTCCAACGGTGAGAAGGCTGAACTGCCACACGGGTACTTTGGGAAATGCCACAGATTGCTCTTCAGCTGCATAGAAAATATATATTAAAAAAAACACCCAAATATAAAAACCCCAAGAAAAAAGAAGAATCTTAATCTACTGATGCTGTAAACTTTGAATTTTACAAATCTCTTCCACATATTCCTTGATTTTAAAGATATTGCAATAGACATTAAACAAGAAGCTGGACTATGTACAAGACAGGTAGAATTTTGACAGAGTAGGGCAGTGTCAGTTGTGCACGTTGGGCCATTAATGATCTTTTTCACATTTACCAATTAGTGAAAGGCAATACAGCTCTTGAAACTCAGGATAACATTTATTTTAAGTTGAGTGGTTATTCCTAGACTGAAGTCATAGGAGACTGCAGCCTGCTGCTTTGTTTGTTGTTTTTCTTCTGTTTTGTTTGCTTTTCAAAAGAAATAAAAGACTGAAGAGATTTACATTGGCCAGAGTTTAATTTGTATTGACATTTATATCTTACCTCTGAGGTTTAGAAAAGAAAATGGAATCAAATTAGGTCAGGCACATACAAATGAGAAGATATTGTTTGGAGCTCTGTGAGCACTGAAACACCTAAATCCAACTTAAACTGAAGTGAGCTGGAAACTCAACCCAGCATGTGAGATGTGGTCAGGGGGCTGCAGAAATCTGTTTTACTGAGTATTTCTTGAAGGAGTGAAACTCTAAGACAGAAGGAATTTATAGTACCTAGTTTATTTTAATACTAATCTCATTAATAATATTCTGTGGGAGAAAAGTGCCAGTTTATCTGTGGTCCCGTAGATGATAAAGAATGTACAGACTGGAGTAGTTGGCAATAGTGATGCTGCAGGTCTGGGTCATCCCACATAGTTCAGCACAGGATGTCATCAGTGGCATTTTACATTACAAAATTAATTCGGCTTTAAAGGATTAAAACTATCCTGTTCTAAATTATGATTGATTTTTCTTCTCCAGGCAATTATTTACATTTTGTGGAAAACTAACTATACTGATTGGTTGTTACTGTGATGCATTTTGTAATGCTGCTTTACCTGGTGTTTTGAATATGAAATAAAAGCAAGGTGAATTCTCACTAATTATTTTTTAAAATTCATTTTTTTAATTCCAAGTAGATGCATAATTATCCCAAGATTTCCTTTACTGTCACCCTGCTCCGTACCAGTTGGTGGTGTATGTGTAGTGTTCTAAAAGCTTTTTTTACATACTTGCTTTGTGATTGTGGATTGTGTAGTGTACAGATAGGGGTTTTTTCACACTGTATGTTAAAGGAGCTGAAGGGGAATATCTGTTGGCTTTGCAGTTACAGGGAGAAATTTCAGAACTTGGCTGTTAACTATAAATTCCTACCCAGTCTTTTATTCCTGAGAACTAAGTGTTCGTATCAAGTAGGATAAATGCTTTGTATTTGTATGTTAACACTTAGGGTAAAATAAAAAATTCTGCATCTTATATATTGTATCCCAGCTCATGTAATTATTGCTGCTGGTTTTGATTGGCCAGCAGTTGAAGTGATGGTGCATGGAGCAGGGAGTACACCTCTAGCAGAAGACCTCTGTCCAAGGAGGTGGTGCTGAAATCATGCTGTCAGTGGAATGCATGCTCTGAATGTTATCTGCTGACCTTGATGACTGATGATATTTGAAAATCGTTATTAATAAAATCCTGGTTGTGGTAACAGGGGTTCTTGCCCAGTGGGGAATTGCCTGCCCCTCGTGAAGCAAGCTGCACTGCCTCTCTGTACCAGCTCTCTGCAAAATTCACTGCTGGAAAATGATGAAGTTAGGTATGTTGTGGAGATTTTTGTGAGATGAAAGGGATGCTTAAAGAAATCTCTTTAAAATGACTTGGGTTTCTTTAATAGGATGTAACTTGAATCAAATTCCTTACATTTCAGTATTAATGACCCCAAAAGTAAAATAACTTTTTAAAATGAGCATTTCTATCAATATAATTGAGAGCTTATTCAGAACTACACAGCAGTGCAGTATCCTGCACAACCAGGGAAACAGCCCTCAATGTAAAGCATCACAGTGTGCCAGCATTCATCCTCTCCCTTCTCTTGCTGATGTTTGAGCATAATAAAGCATGGCAGTATGACAGATACCTTTTGGGAGCACTTAGAGCTTAAAATGGACTCTCTGTATTGCAATACTAAATTGTAGTGTTACTGGCATAAAACACCCCAAATAGATTTACATTTAAATTGTAACAGAACGAGGGAGATAATGTCACAACGAGGCAACAAAATGGGAAAGCAAATCCCAGTGTACCTCAGCTCCTTCCTTATTTCAGTCTCCACTTAGTTGGAAAGTTAGGAACTTAATTTTGAGTCACACCTTGCCAAGAAATAAATATGTGAAATCCTTCCTCTGAAGCTCTTCAGCCTCGTGGATAAACCTTCTGTGATGACAGCATGGCCCAGGGCAAGGGTGGGATGGATCCTGGGGTTCTCTCCAGCAACAGTCCCTGTCTCCCAAAGCTCTTCCTCCTCTTGCTCCTTTCTCTCCACACTGTTCAAAAGCTTTATTTTTGTAAATTTCTGTTGTTAATTTTAAAACCTTTAAAAAAAATAATTCAATCCATGGTAGTATATTATTCTTTCCTCTCTCCCTTTTACTTACATTTTTTGACTTTTGGTTTTTCCACTATCTCCCTTTCTCTCTCCCAGATTGGTATTGCTTCAGATTTTAAGAATAGTCTCACTCCAGCCTGGCTTCCTTGATACTGTGAGTGTCTTAGTGTAAACTGGACCTTGAAGATACAGGGTAGAATATATCTATTTTTTCCTTTGGGCCATAGAACTGCAGTGGATTACTCAACTGTTACAGAATGGAGTGATAGTGATTTTTCTGCAGCCTGTCACTGCAACGTGGAAAACATATTCAGAAATATCAGTGGAGGGTTTGGGGTTTATTTTTTTGAGTTAACTTCTGTTTAGACAGTTGATGAGTGGGATGGTGGTTGGATCCAAGAAGCATGCTGTATGACGATGGGATTTGTCTTGATTCTTAAACCAACTTGCGTGTTAGTCAAATTTGCACAGATAAATTCTACTCTAGCAAAAAGGCATTGCCTTCCTGTGCTTGAAAAATTGACTTTTCCATTACCTGATTCTCTGGGCTTTCCCAAGTTCTGGTTAATTCCCTTAGAAAACTTTCTAGGTAGCTTGTGATTTATGAATGGCTGAATTGTGCATTTAATATGAGGGCTTTTTATTACTAGAAAAAGAAAACACACATTTTAAAAAGGAACTAACCTGTAATAGTATTTTGTGTGCTTTACTTAAAATTTGTCTTAACAGCATTGATTTTTATAGCTCTTATAACTACAAAAATAATTAAGAGCACGTCACTGAACTAAAGTGGGATTCTTCCTATTCACTTGAGAGTCAATTTAAATTACAAATGAAATAAAGAAAAAGTGCTCTAAAAACCAGTGTGTATGTATCTGTACCATGGAGAACAGATAGCAATTGGTGATAAGTGATTTGCTTTGAATAGCACATGACGCAAAGCTCAATACATAGCAAATAAACTTAGACTCACTGGAGAGAAGACAGAGAAGTTAATCTTCCCTCCAGGGCAATAAGGTTCCAGGTGATATATTTAGGATGGATCTTGTCACATTGTGTTTTAACGCTCCAAAACAATGGGTTTCCACTTCTTTTCTTCCTCTAGGAAATTCTTTCACAAACGATCTGTTTAGCAAGGCTTATCCTTCCCTTGGAAACCTCTGTCTTTTCTTTCCAAAGGAATCAATAACATCAATTAGTATTGATTAATGAGGTCACACTCGGCATTGCACCGGAAAGATACGTAACCAGAGAAGGTCAAGGAATGAGCATACAGTATCGACTCATTACGCTCTTAGCCAAGCATGAGGCTAAAAAGCCAATTGCTGTGTATGGAGACAACTAAAATACACATTACACAGAAAATGTGTGAAAGAGTCAGTAACCAACACAGAATTCAACCCATCTGAATTGGAGACTCATAAGAAAGAGTAATGTCTTGACAAATGTTTATTGATGAAACAAATTGTTTTCTAATTGTTAGTTGAAGGACATTGCGGTCTGTAATGAAGTCTCATCTATTTTGCTGCTACCAATATGTACAAACAACTACAGTTATTTACTGATTATAGACAGTTTTTATATTGTTCTGTCAAATTAACAGCCTTAGCGATGACAGCTTTGAAATCATTGAGGGGATTCATATAGATGTCTAAACTTACACTGAATTTCACTGAGCATCTTGTCTCAGTCATATTTCATGGAACATAATTACTTCATATAGACTTTTTTCCCATTGATGAGTTTGAAACCTGGTGTATGTAATACTTTTCAGCTATTTCTGATCCTTGGTTTTAGTTTTGATTATTTGGTTTGCTTCCTGAAAGCTGGTTATCCAGCAGAAATATGTTTGAAGGCAGATTCTTTCTTTTTCCCCCTGCTGCCTTACTTGGCAGAAGCAGGAATATCCTGCTTGTCTGTCTTTCCTTGAATTTGTTTATTTTCCTGATGAATATCTTTTCTGGCTGAAGTTGAAAACTTCAGACCAGACATCCTGTAGTGTTCTCCTAGCCAGTGCTTTGGTTAGACTGGAAAAAATCCAGGTCTGCTCTCCATCCCCAGTGGATCAACACATCAGCTCTTGTGCTCTACAGTAAGCCCAGACAAATCAGCTATGCTGACCATGATGTATGCAGGTGTGTATCTGATTCTGTCTGGGTAGTCCAGGGCAGATATCTGTGAGCCATAATGGCATGGGAATATTAAAAATGGCTTAGGGCCCTTAAAGGGTTCTGTTCTGCCAGGTTTCTCCTCAGGTCATTTCTATACACATTATTTATATGCCAGATTTCTTTGTCTCGCAGAGAGGAAGATGGGGCAAATCAATTAAAGTGGGAAATACAGCTGGTGGGTGTGGAACCCTAAATCCCTGGCTGCCTCCCATGGGAGCAGCCAGCCCTGTGTTTTCCAATCAGCAGTTCACTGCTGCATCTTCCTACCTGAAAGAACAGGGAAGCACAGTGCAAAGAAATCACAGCAAGGTTAGGGCTTCACGCTGAATGGCCAATATGAAGGAAACTTCAAGTGGGAAACTAGAGTATGGCTTTATTCCAGTATGCATCTTATTGCAGAAGGTTTTACAGGAAGCTGAGGTAGTCCTGCAGCCAGCACTAGTTCACTTGCAAATCAGCATACCAAATCTGAGCAACTACTAAGCCTGCTCCACCCCCCTCAGACTCTACCAAGGGTATGTGATGAATGCCAGGTATGGGCTGCTTCATTAAACCAGAAATTACTTACGTTGATTTTGATGATGTTGGGCTTCATTTCAAAAGCTTGAGGTGTTGCTCTCATGTGGAAGTTGAATAAAAGGACTTCAAAATTTAAAAAAAAGTAAATCCCCCTAAAACTCCAGGAGTAAGCTGGCAATCAGCAAAGCACTGGCACCTTTCCATGATCTGTAGTCTTATTGGAATAAATGCAAATCATCTTTGGGCTGAAAGTTGCACATGTGAACGCTTTTAATTTTGTTAAAATGAATTACCTATAATTATCTTGTTGTTAATACATAGAAGTAGACTACTAAAAGACATTGAATATTCACAGTAATTTACCATTAATCAAGAAAAAAAAAAAACCTCACAACTTGAAAGACAAGATAAAATCACATTACTGCAAAACAGTTTACATTTTACATTAGCAATTTGCTGTGTAAAATCCAATCCAGAAATAACAGCAGTGTGTGAGACTTTGTGGCAAGGTTGGTGTGCAGGTGTTTCTTGCATCAATCAGGGGTCAGATAGGTACTTTGCAAACAAACATAGAGGTAAAAGAAATAGTCTCAAAACACCCATAATGCAAAAGGAAAAATTGTTTTGCTGAGAGTTGTACCTTCTCCCAGGGGTGCTCCTTCTTCTGGAGGTGGTACGTGGGGTCTATCTTTCCAGCAAGTTGATATCAGGTTCTTTAGAGGTGCTGGGGCAAAACGTGTGTCCATCCTACCTCCTTTTAGTGCCTTCCCTCCCAACACATCACCGGCACAGGTCGTGCCTCTCTGCGTGGTCACGCAAAAGCAAGGCTGCAGGATGTATTTAGTGTGTGTTGCAGTATCCTACCCACCCTGATAGGTGTAGCTCACACATTGTTTTTATTTACATTTCCTCCTCCCTGTACCAGGGGATAGTCTGGATTTGGTCTGTGCCCTGCCTGGAGCTGCCTACTGGGAGAGTGCTGTGCTGATTCTTAAAATGCTGTTTGTTCTGCTGTGTGTAATCAGGTTAACCTTGTTTTTTGAGCTATAATTATTACACAGAAGGGTGGAATTTTGCAAGGAAGGGTGACTTCATTCTAATGAGAACACTTCTGTAAACATTCTCATTCTGTTTATTCTCATTCTTGTGATTTATCAACAAACAAGACACAGAACTATCTTGGTAACTCCTACAGCTAAGTGACAACAACCATGTATGATGTTTCCTTGAGAAGACAAACGTCAAATTTTCTATGTTTTCAAACTGCAGATACCTTTCCAGTAGATGTCTTGAAGAGGCCTGATCTTCACCTGCCCCTTTACATCTGTTACTACAAATGATAGTTGATGTTTAACCAAAAAGTAACCTCTTGGAAGTTATTTAGTGAACCTGGTTGTGCTTAAAGTGTTTTGTGTGATGAAACAGGGTTTTGAATCAGTTTGTGAGAGAGGGAGGCAGATTTGGAGGGCAGATCATATGAGGAGTGGCTGAGGGAGCTGGGGCTGTTTAGCCTGGAGAAGAGGAGGCTGACAGGAGTCCTTATCACCACCTGCAACTACCTGATAGGAGGGTGTAGAGAGGTGGGCAATGGTCTCTTTAGCCAGGTGACAGGAGATAGGACAAGGGGAAATGGCACAAAGCTGAGCCAGGGCAGGGTCAGATTGGATGTTAGAAAAAAAAAAATCACTGAAAGACTCATCAGGACCTGGAGCAGGCTGCCCAGGGAGGGGTTTGAGTCTCCATCCCTGGATGTGTTTAAAAAAGGGCAGATAAGGTACTTAGGGATATGGTTTAGCATAGCACAGGAACGGTTGGACTCGATAATCTTAAAGGTCTTTTCCAACCTTGTGATTCTGTGATTCTTTAAAGTCTGGTAAGCACATTTAAACAACATGATGATTAGAGTGCTGCTACAAGCATGTGAGTGCCTACTGTGGTGGGGAAGGTCTTCCAAAAGCACCTCAGTACCGAAGATTTAACCGCTCTCATTATTAAAGAGCGATGGTGTAGGCTCCTGAATGATTCTGGTGCTGCTTTTGGCATTGCTGTGTGAGCTGCTGTAACTTTAGATAGCCCTATATCATTTTCCTCAACTCTACGTGTTGCTGTGAAGCTTTGATCTTTGTATGAAGCTGACAAGGGATGAGAAGGTTTCTGGAGTCACGGTCTGTTACTGAATGGTTTATCTTGTCAAGTTAGGAGTAGAAGAACAAATACTCAGAGGCATTTTGCAGGTAGGGTCTGGTTACTGTAGCAAATGCTGTTCTGTCATTTCACCACAGCACTTTCTCAGGGTTTCTCATTATATTGTTTAAAAATCAAAAGCAGAAACATGTTTTCTGATCTGCTAACTCATGCAACAGTTCTGCACATCATATATGGATGTCAGTGATGCATGAATGTGCGTGCTAAACCATGCAAGATCTTAAAATAATGCTACGTGTTAGCCTGTAACATTATTCAGCTCTCAGTTTTAGAGTTTCGGGTTAGGTCAGCACTTAAAATAGTATTTCAAAAGTGATTTTGAAAAATTGTCATTAAGATAACGTATGGGGTTTTTTTCCCCAATATCAGTGTATAGGAGCTGCCATGTACCATGCCCTAAACTCTGTGGGATTTCAGAAGCCAGCCTACTGCTCTGTCATCCAAAGTCATTAATAAATTTTCTTGTTAAAGCTCAGCTAGGTCAATACTGAGATATATATATATTTTTTTTAAAAAATCTTAGATATTACTCTGTAACTAAAAGTAAACTGTTGGGAAATTAATTTATTGCAACTCTCTGGGAAGTGTTTTATTGCTCTTGCATGCCACTGAATTAGGGAGGAGCGATTTATACTGGCTGACATAGAGGCAAACATGGAAGCTACGTCCTGAGCACGT
Source organism: Zapornia atra (assembly GCA_013400835.1). NCBI lineage: Eukaryota > Metazoa > Chordata > Aves > Gruiformes > Rallidae > Zapornia > Zapornia atra. The sequence continues at coordinate 105,063 of VZTU01005562.1, read as the reverse complement.
TTATCAGAGAAGATTGGTACCAGAAAGCTTCTTGTCAGCTCAGTAACATGCTCAGTTTTTTCTCTTGCAGTTTTATGTGTTATCTTCCCTGTCCATCAAAATTAAATATTTTCAGGCTTGAGGATTTTATTTAATCAAGTGAGCTCATCCAAATTAGTTTAATTTACTCGAAAAGCTCAGTCAAGATACGTGAATCCATGTGATTTTTTTTTTTTTTTTAATCCAGGAAGGGAGAGTCTAGATGAAAATAAAACCTGCTACTCCACAGTCTTGCTAATCCTCCTCTTAAAGATCAGAACAGAAACCTAAATGTTTCTCTCTATGATCACTGAGAGATATGGAGACAAAGAGCAGAAGCTTTTTGGTTGGTTATGCATATTTTCCTTTTGCTTTCTCCGTTCCAGGTGTAATTCCCCTTCCCTCCCTTGACATACTTCTCCTTATAAAAACACACATTTAGGAGGTGTGGGTTACTCGTGCCACAGCACGGCCTAGGAAAATTCAAAGGGACATAATCAGAATGCTTGGAAACAGCATATTCCCTAACCACAGTGAAAACCAAGATAATAATTTTATCCTAATTTATTTCAACTGTTTTGAAACATAAAGTTTATTATGAGAGCAGCTTGAACATTCGTCCTTAAGTCAGGATTTATTGTGGAAAATGAAGGAATGAAAATATAAATCAATCGTTTGGTTTAGTCTCAGGGAAACATATAAGGCAGAAAGAATTCACAGGTATTGCACTTTGACTGCTTTATTGGCAAATGCTGACTTGTGTTGCTTACACAGGTGACCATTCTAAGCAAACCCACAGATCAACATTTCTTTGAACAACTTTAGAAGTATTTTAGTATTTCTTGGGCCATGTGGATGTTTCATTTTAAATTTATGTTTCAATTAGGCTTTATATTTAGATGGAGGAAAGGCCACGCTCTCCCAATGAAACTTTGTGGCAGGTTTTGAAATGGATTAGTTTGGTGGGATACATTTTATGCAAGTCTTAGATGCTTAGGAGTATCAGTGGCATGCATCAGTTTGGCTGGCTTTGAAGCACTTTTGTCTTCTGTTCACAAATGCAATTAATTTTAAACTACTTACTACCTTCTGTTGGGCTCCTAAGATGTTTATGTAATTCAGTTCTTCCATTTTTTGTAATTACTACACACTAGGAAAAAAAAAAAATATACATATATTCCATGGTTTTCAGAGCAGTCTTCCAGGAAAGTCCAGTCAGACTCCCCATTTTCAGAATGCCTGAAGGAGTTCCTCCAAGTGAGGTACATTATATAGTAGGGCAGATTTCTCCTTCCCTCAAATACTGTTGCTTCTCTCTAATTGTTCCATCTTGAGTGCCACAATTATCTGGTTTAAGACACAGTCAGTATGTTGGGGTTTGTTGTTTTGTTTTTGTTTTGTTTATTTTCTTTCTTTTCACCATTCTCTTTTTGTTTTTCATAGTTGATGTTGACAAAACTCTTCTCATTTTTTCCATGCTCTCTCCAGAGCAATGCACCTGCAGGTTCACTTTACTGAAAGGCGTTTTTAGATGTAGACTGTAAAACTGACAGAGAGTAAGAAACAGAACCACAGGAAGAGGTTTTATCGTAGGTTCTCTCCTGGTCTTAAAAACTGACCTGTATTAAAAGTAGGAAGACATTTCATTTCAGATCTTGTCTGCTTATCGCAACTATTTTGTTCACAAGATTTGATAGCTTGAAGCAGATGACATGGAAATAATCTGAAATGTTTAAAGGGGAGAGTGTCTTAAGTACTGATAATTCACTCCCTGATCACATAAGAATGTCTCCAGTATGGGATTTTTTTTCTGTGGTAAAAATCCAATTGATAGACCATTCTCACCTAATGGGGGTGCAGTGGAATTTCACTTGGGATCACAGTGATTTCTACCAATTCTTTACCACAGTGGGTATTCATACTTCAGTAACATCTATGCTAAGTGCAGGGAAGCTGTGATGCCATTTCTTTTTGGTCTGATTTAGCATGAACTTTTTTGCAGTTGTGAACAATGTCAGAAAGGGTAAGTGATGGATTATGTCCATCAGCCATGAGCTGTTTCTACCAATGGTGACTCAGTGAGCTCTTAAAGCTGATCTTTAACTCAAACCAGCTAGTAGGAGAAAATGTGGCCCTAGGGTGACCTGCTACCAGCACTATGGAACTTCAGCTGTCATAACTGTATTTATAGTGATCGGTAACTTTAATGTAGGAAATGATTCACCTATTAAATCTATTAAGTGATTTCTTTGTGAGCTACTTGGCTAGCAAAGTTGTTGGCAGTAAAAAGTGTCTGTTCCCTTTCCGTAATAATGTAAGTAAAAAGGAGTTTGCCAAAACCCAGTTCCTTTCCCTATCTTTTGTCAGCATCTTTCTCTGAGCCTTTCTGCCTTCCTGAAGTAGCTCTTTCCATAGAACCCTGAGCCCTTCAAGGGGAAAGCCTGTCTCCTCTGCTGATCCTTAGAGGCTTAGGTAGTTGAGGGCTTTCTTCTTTGCACCACACACGTCTTCAGGATCTTGTAGTTTTGTAGACCCTTTCTTTTTGGTGTGTTCTTGGAGGCTTGCCTGGCTTTCCTTTTGGAAAGCTGTACGACGTGTAGCTACTGGTTTTATGTGACTGGTTTCCTGACTTTGACTGTGACTCTGCCAAATGGCTTTGGAAATGGTGTTTATCGTTTCAGCAAGTTTCCTACCTCAGTTCACCGCAAAGGCGCCTTTATTGCCTGGGAGAGAGCCATGCTATTAATGAGTACCCACCTGCCTAGCCTTCAGAGCCAAACAGGACGCAGCCTTTACTCTGTGTGGATGTCTGCTCCGCACACATCCACCAGACAGAAGCATTTATTGAGAGCCAGATCCCACTCTGATTCCTTGGGACAGGAAACCCTTTCTCAACCCAGAGATCAACCTCCTCAGGACCCTTTTTGCCTTACCTGTTGTTCCCAGTGCTGGGTTTGTTCTTATCTTTTCAGTAAAGCTCTGGGACATAATGACTCAGAGTAGCTGCAGAGGAGGCTGCTGCATCCTTTCACGGAACGATAGCTCTCATCTCTGTTCATTAAAGAAAAGGGTTTGCAGAAAAGGAGGATCATAAAATGAAATGCTTATGCCTAGTACTCTTTGCCAGTGTTCTTCCTGAGGCAGTTAAGCATCAGCAAAGGAGAGTTTGCAGGGGAGACAAAACAATAAATGCTGGGTATCTGAATTATTTTTAACTGTCGTTTGTCTTCTGGCTGTAGGCAGAGGGATGCTGTCTTGTTGGGTGTCTCCTGACCTCTTCTGATGGACTGTCTTCCCCTGTTGTCATCCCTATGAGGGAGGGGATACCCTTCTCTGTGTGATCTGTCCCACTGCTGTGCATTTCTGGCTTGATGTGTCAGGTAGAGTTATCCTGCTGTCCTCAATTATTGTTGCTGAGGAGCAGCTTCCAGTTGCTCATCTGTGGGAGCTGCTCGTAGTTAGCTATAGTGAGATGGAAGGTACAGAGCAGGTTTTCCTTACTCTCCCTGCCTCCTCCAGAGTAAAAGCTAAATAATGAACTAAAGGGACATAACATTTCTTGAAGCAGCACAACTATGAGTAAATAGCCAGGCTTTCTGTATAGATATGTTTGATTAGGTATATGTTATAACCTGTTAGGTAACAACTGACATTGGTAGCTGAGAATTTCAGGTATGGACATGGTTATTGGCTAAGGCACAGTAACGGGCTCTGGCAGGAATGAGTGAACCTCCCTCTCAAATTTCATTATACTCAAGTGAAATTAGGAGAGAGATTGTAATTACCAACTGGAATCCAGCATTAGGAAAACACCTACCCTTTCTCTTCATGCCCACAAAGCAGGTTTTGTAACCATGAACTCTGGGTGTTACTGACGATTAATGAGAAGTTTGAGTTGTGCTGTGCAAGTATGAGGTGTCTCTCTGACAGTGGGTGACAAGCAGCAGAGGGCTGTGGGGTGAAGGAGGGATATTGTGATGCTTAATCAAGGGGTTAAGGACTAACACTGCAGGCCGGCCCTTCCACAGTTGACTCATCTCACTTGGCAGCAGCTTTTCCCCTGGTTTTCTCCCTTCTACAGAGCACAGGACATGAGGAAGAAGGTCTTCTGGTTTGCTGCTTTATCCATGGAGGCCTTCTGGTGATGGGGGGTCGGGGGAGCTCAGAAATGTCAGAGCTAGTGCTTGCTTTGCTACTCCTCCTGACATTTTACACTTGATGAGTGGGTGTACAAGACTTCATAAAATAGTTCATATATGCAAATGAACAAACAAGTGAATTATCAAGAACTATCAGTTGGGGAGGGAAAAAATGTCAAGTGTCTTTATCTTTCCTGGAGACATATGCTACAACCAGATAAGCAGTTCATCTTCTCAGGTATGTTCCATTAAGTATATTATCCAATCAACCAGGATATATAAGACATATTGCAACTCTAATCTCCTCAGGCAAGTAGTATTCAATTATACTTACCATTTTAAAAAGAGAAATATCCTGAGCATTTAGAGTGCTTGCATTTTTGGCACTCAGTCTTGTTATGTGAAGGTTAATAAAGAACATTCCAACTAAGAAGGCACAGGACAGGCAGATGAAATATTGAAAAAAAAATATTATATGAGTCCTGAAGTGGAAATGTTCACCAATCCTTTGAAATGGTTTCATGACATCTTATCTAATGTCTTCAAATTAGGTCAAGGATAGAGAATGAGAGAGAATTGCCATCCTTTTCTATGCCTATGGTGTATGTTTTGTGTGTATAGCTATAATTAAAATAGACATGCTGCTGAATACTTTGTTTGCAAGTGCCCTTTCTGTTTTAAAAGTGCATTCAATGATGTGCTTTGTTTTGTTATGCAAATTGCTTTTTGGATTGAATACTGTTCAGACAGACCAATTTTCCTGTTACTTTCTAAGCAAATATTAGAGATGTCAGAAGTCTCTGTCGCAGCTCCTGCCAGCCTTCTGGAAGAGATGTCTGCTCTACCATGGAAGGTGTAGCAAACTGACAGATAAGTTCAGTCACAGGCAGGTTCATACTCTGGTAGGAGACTACAACTTCTCTTGGTGTGACTTGAATCTAACACCACATCTTTGGCGGTTTATGGGGAATAAACTCCTTCCTGTCTGTTCCTGGAAGAACTTGCTGCAAGGGTTACAGCTGAGGCTGTTTACAGCCTTCCTGTATCAGACCCTATTTTCAGTTGTTTATCATCTGTTGGGCTTTAAATATATTGGCAGAAATTTTGGTGTTGGTTATATGAGCTTAGTGAAATACCAGGATATTTCAGTTTGTGAAATAGGCCCAGTACATAAGAGAAAGCTGAACTATGCATTTTCCCTTAATTGTTCTGATTATTACATATTTACATAGAAATGGCATAGCCTTTCACTGAGAATCTCTAAATTAGTCAGTGATGCAAGGAAGCTTTCCCAAATTCCTTTATCCCTTTGTGCCTCTCCAAAGTAACCCACCACTTCATTCAAATTGCAATTAGAAAATGCTGTTGAGAGCATGCATATTCTATCCTTGATCCTGCCCATGAACCACCAGTGTTTTTATTCTTTATATCTATGTTTGGCTAAGGTAAAACACACAAAAATTGATGCATATTTTACTAGAAATTTTTATTTTAGCACCTGCTTTCTTTAAAGTTCCTAGTAGGATGGGATTCTTGATCAAAATTGATATGCATTTATCTGCTTATTAGTTAGGCAGATTCTGCCTGTAGATATTTAGTCTTCACATATGCCTTTCAGTGTCACTAGGCAGAGCTTGAAGCCTTGCAAAGGTTGACAAATCTCTAATTAGCCCTATGTGATCTGGAAGTGAGCAATGCACAATATATAAAACCTTAATTGCACAAGACTTTTTAGTGTTTGCAAACACAGAGAGAAACTGAGATCTTCAGTTATGCTCCAGAGAATAAGTTTGGGCAAATTTAGTCCTACATACTCCTGAAATACCTGGTATAGTATCCACTTACAGAAGAACTACATATGTTAAGGTAAGTAGATGATCAAACTTTTGTACTTAATTGATGGGGAGAAATACATATACTTGAGCTGATACTGGAAGCTGACATCAGAGGAGTGATATTCCCTCCCTACACCTCTCTGTACCCCATCGTTGTTTCCTACTCCATTTTTATTGGTCTCAGAGCAGTTCTAACCTGATTAAGTAGAACGTATCTGGAGGGTTGGTT
>VZTU01005562.1:11198-98788 GCA_013400835.1 Zapornia atra | reverse complement strand
TGTGGTTTTTTTGGGTGTGTTGGGGGGGTTTTTTTTGGGGGGGGTGGGGGGGTGCCCTTGGCTACAGCACAAGGTTATTTGTCAATTAAGGATTTTAGAGACTGGCTTTTCCCCCCACTTACAGTTTTTCAACGCAAAACCAAACAAAAGCAAAACCACCCCTCTAATAGGGTTTATTACTTAGCAACGTTGCCTTCTGTTTCCAACCTCAGGTTCCCAGTGGGTCCATGCACTTACCTCGCCAGCTAACTTTGCAATGAACTGTTCATCTCTTTCAAAGAGAAATGGCTTTTTAGAAGATAAGCAGTTAAGGCAGCATTAATAAAAACCTCTGTTGCAACACTTACCTTCTGGTGGCCGCTTGGGAACTGCTGCCTTCTTTTACATTACTTCTTCCCTGTATTATTCAGGAAAGAAAAGTATTTGTCTGGTTGTCCCCACAGCTCTTGCAGCCTAAATCAGGCCAGTCACAGATACTTAGGTCATGCTACGTGTTTCTTCCTGAATTCCAATTTTTAGAAAAGTTCAAGACTCCCAGTGGATCAAATTAATTGGGGAGTGAACTCTGAATCAGTTTCTTGACCTTCCTTCTCCCTTAGTCTGTGTTTCTTATGTCCTCACTGAATAAATAGTTTGTAGCAATCCAAATGCCAGGAATTTCAAATAGCTTTATAAATAAGCTCCCTACTCTACCAAAAAAATGCTGCACACAGTTTTCTTTCACTTTTTGTGGTAGTCTGTTAGACCAAGGAAAGTGGCATTCATGTTAAAATCTCTAATCTCTCTCTGAATGAGTTTTAGTGGAAGTCTGATACATTACTTACAATATGGCTCCTGTTATTCCAACACAAGATTTACTGAAGGAGCAGTGAGATTATTTGAAGTAAACAGTTGTGAACTGGTTCTGTCATAAAACCAAAGACTTTTAATGAAAAGTTTCAAAACTAGTTTTCATTCTTTGCTCACAGAATAATAGTGGTGGTGATGGATCTGTAAGGTGGAAACATGGAAAAAGAAAGGAACCTTTCTCTTATTTTTTTTTTCTACCTACATTTCTATTGCATCTTCACCGTAAATATAGTAGACTAGATAGTGTATTGTTGTGTTTGCCCAATGGCTTTACTGACAAGAAGATATTTTCAGATGACCTAGACATATCTGCTGCCTGAGCAGCAGTTCTCACCTTTGGTAAGCGATTCCTGCTACTGAAGTAAAAGTCCAACTATTAATGAGATATTAAAATTTGGCAGAGCCCACACTTTCTACTAAAATACATGTCTTGAACAGTTTGGTATGTTGCATTGTGTAAGGAATACTGCTGTATGGAAGGGCAAGCAAGAATAGCTAATAACCGGAGTCCAGCTTGCTGTGGAAGGAAGCCATAGCTCTGTGGTGAGGCTAGGTTACTCTGTCAGGAATGTGCCCCACACTGTCTTGGCTAATTACCATGGTTGCAAACAAAGGAATTGATATTTTGCACATAGTCTGCCTTGATCCCCCACTGTGCAGGTCAGTGGAGAGCTCTCACTGCCCATGTAAAACCTCAGTATAATTGGTCATGACGAAATCTCTTGTGACCAAATTCTAAAATGACTTTTCCATTTTGGCATTTCAGGTGCATACTCTGTGTGCCAGATCTCAAGAGATAGTTTGGAAATTGTCTGAGGATAACTTACAGGGTCACTAATGTACCTGAATGGCATTATTAGAAATCTCATGAAAGGTAACAGATACCTGTGCCTAATGAGTGTTTAACCAGAAGTACTTCAATGCCTTTTAGTGTTCATCAAAGTTTGTTGTTCACCATCAAAATAGTTTGTGAGATTAAATTTCACATAGAATGTACTATGCTAAGCTTTTTGCAGTATGCTAAACTTTTCTTTTGGTCAAACATAGAATTTAGGAAAAACCCACAGGTACCTCCTGTAGGAGATTTACTGAGCTTTGTTATTATTTACTGTCACTTTTGATGGAAATCTCTAGGCTTTTGGTTTAAGGAAAGGGTTTATGATCTTGCACACAAAATACTACTTGTAATTTCCATATCACCATGGCTAAATATCATTGATGTGTTCCCTCAGCATACTACTCAGTGTTTTAAGGTCATGGAGGAAAATAAAGCATGTATGGGTTTGATGTCATCAGAAGCTGCTTCCTCCAGAAACAAGGTGCTGTTGTCAATAGGTGATACCGTGCTTCTGTGCCAAGCAAACCAGGCTGTAGCATCTTCTTGGGTGTGAAAATGGGGATTGGTTCAAAGCAGCAGTTTCCGATGAGTTTCATTGCTATTCACAATGCAGGTATTTGCCTAATTAAAGGTAATGATAATCAGGATGTGTTTACTGCTCAATATTTGAAAAATAAAGTGATAGTGCAGATAGTTTCGTGATGATCCCTGCTACCAGCATTTCCATCATCTTAATGAAATCACCTTTTCAAGGACAGTTGCTCATTTTCATATTCATAACTTACCGATTCCTGAGATATGAAGGAAACAATATTGTAGTTTCCTGCTCTGTATAACTTCATACCAGTGGCTTTCTCTTTCATTTTTTATCGCATAAAATCGGGTGAATCCAATCCAGAATAAATACATTTAATATAAAAGGAAGAAAAATGCAGAGAAGTCAAAGGTGTAACATATGCAGAGGCATTTACTCTGGATGGATTTTGCATAGATGCTGAGAAAGTGGAAGCTCTTTAACTTTCTGATTAGGTTTTCCAGGCTCGTGAAATAGATGCTGTTTTAAGAAGTAATGAAGAATATTGAGGAACAAAATTTGTTCTTCTCTCCTTTCCTCTTTCAACATGTTTTAATGATAGATAAAATCAGCAGGCCTTCAGAAAATATTTTTCTTTTTAGAGAAAGAAAAAATCTTAACCTAAAGAATTCTGTGGAAATATTGCCTGGGGATATCAAATTTATTCTGCATTTTAATGAAATCACAAATGAGTCAATTTAAAACTAGTATATCATAAACTGTGCTTCCTTCCTACATCAGTTCATAAACATGGGAGGATGTATACCTAGGGGAAACTTGGTTCCTCTTACATGCAAGAAGGAAAATTTCTAGCTAGGAATACATATTTTTTCCTCATTCCCCATGGGTAAACATCACAAAAGAAAACCTAGTTAAGTTTCATTTCTAAGACACAGGGTTTCTTGTCAATCATCATTGTTAATAAGGTTTGGTGGAGGCAGAAGGGTGTCACTATGTGTATCTGTGTAGTGTTGCAATTTGCATTGAGTCAGTCAAGTGCAACTCTTGCCTAACAAACCGGACAAACCATAATATCAAAACATAAGACTAAGCAAAAGTCTTATTTACTAACAGCAGGTTTTGCAGAAAGTTTCCTGGATTCTATAGCAAACAGCAAATCTGTCTTTGGAGAAATCTTAAAAAGACCAAAACAAAAAAAACTTTGAGGAATTGTTTGCTAATTACATCTAATTGAAATGGATATATGCAATTTTGGGGTCTTCTGAGTGGACACTATTAGAACTGATGCATGCAGGGAGTGTGTAAATGAACCCTTGTGTAACCACCAAACTCTGCAGAATTTCATCATGCATGTATTTCTAAACCAGTATTTGTGCTAACTGATGGAACCAGACATCCGTGGTTACAACTGACATCTTGGTATCCTCTTTTAAGTCACACACTGATGCACTGCTTAGGTTGACTGTTCATTTTGTTTAGAATGAGTGCTATACGAATAGGGTCATCCTTGTTTGCTGAAACTTGTGTCCGGAACCCATGTCTCTTCTTAGCAATGGTGGGTCATATTCATATTTGGTGAATGGAAGGTACATTTTGACCAGCATTGGCTTTTGGGGTTTTTGGTGACTGAGTACTATTATTTCTTACATCTCTTAAACTAACCATCCATATTACTTCAGAGAAGTGGAACTTGTGGCAAGAACTGCAAGCTCTTCAAACAGTCACACCAGTAACTCAATTTATATAGAAATGGTGTACTTAGAGACATGCTACCTGGGCTTGAAAGAGAAATAGCAAATGTAACATTCATCAAATACTCTCATTGATTCAAAGCTGTTGCCTCACTGTATTACTAGGGGATTTCCTGGCTTTTTGTGCAGGCAGGTCAACACACAGTATGTAACGTATGGACTTCATAGGCTTCGAGTACATAAAGATGGTCCTTTGTGAACCCAGCCAGAAATGAAATATGTCATGGGGTTTACATTGTGGTGGCACTCTTCTGTACTTCTTCAACTGGGTAATCAATCTTGAGCAATCCTGAGTAATTCTTGAATTGTTTTTTTATCCCTGAAATGCTCAAAGGAGTATAATTCTCTGATGTATGGAAGGAAGATTCAGACATAAGTGTATGAAGGTGGATGATAGTGCTTACCACATTAATTGTGGAAGTTTCTTGTCCCTAAAAGTGTAGTTGGGATTAATTGGCCTGTGAATATTCTGCTACTTGTTTCATTGCCATAAGTAGCAGCAGAAAAATTAAGAGATCTGCCATCTGAAGTGCTGATATGCCATCATCACAATTTGATCTCCAGAAGGTGTTTTACAAACATTACCATGCAGTGGGAATGCGCCAGTGATACAGACGCGCCTTAATTCCTGTAAATTAATATTTTCTGAACGTCTCTTAATTTCTGTACTGAATCAGTTAGAAATGGTCACAATATTTTAACAGCTTTTCTTCTTCTAATATGACAATTCTGTCTGAGGTGAAAGTTGTGCTCTCCTCCATCTCTAATTAATTGTGCCAGCAGCCATAACATTTTATTACGTGATTCATACAGCTTTTATTTGGCATGAAATAGAAGTGAGCTAGCTTTGGGGTATGAGCTGTTCCAAGAGCAGAGCCTTTTATTTAATTCTCTTTAACACCACCTTAGAAGATATTTAAAGATTCCTTTGAGTCTTTCTCACATATTTTTAGGGACCTTGGTTGTTGTTCTCTTCAGAAGTTGTTAGCTGACAGTTCAAAGATCAGCCATCCGGCAATGTCCCTTTTCTTCTTTGTATGCTGTGCATCTCCAGCCTTGCAGCATGGTTTGGCCAGTTGGTATGTGATGCCTGCTCACGGCAGCAAGTTGACAGGGCCTGCCTAAGGAGTTAGGATAAAAGTAAGGTCAAACCAGAAACCAGCCAGTTGTCATTCACTGTTTGTCTTCTTCCAGCTGTAGGTATATTAACATATTGCAGTTTCCTTATCAAGGAAAATTAAGCAGTAGAGAGAAGCAGAACAGGCTTTGTAGTTCAGCTCCTTCCTCTCTCACTTTTGTACAGGCTGTTGACTCAAACCACGGTGGCATAGCGGATGTACCAGACCTTCAAGGGAAGTGATACTTTCCAATTACAGAGAGATCTTTAGATACAGTTTGCTGTCTGTCTAGTGGTGGTAGAGTCATCTTTAGTCATGTATTATTGCATGGCACCATAAATTATTTGTTTTAATTGCAATTCAGATCATTGTGTTTTATAATAATCTCCTATCTGAGATAGCTCTACCCAAAATTGGAATAAATTTAGTAGTGCTTTCCATGGCAGCAGCCTCTAACTCATGAAGGTGGCTGTATTAGATGAACAGGGTGAAGGGTCTTTGGTTCTTTTAGTTGATTAGTGAAGGCTGGGCCTATTTGGTTTAAGCATAATATGAAGCAAGATGAAGGGGAGTATAAAAATTGTTCTGTGATTAAAAAGGTTCAAAAAGTAAATGGTGTCAGGTCACTGTAGTTGCCAAATCAAAATGACAGAAGTGGAATAGCAGTGCAGCATTTTCACATCTGGGGAAGCGGATGGAGGTTTTATTTCTGGTTCATGGCAGGACAACATAACCAAGCAGGCAAAGCCTGGGAGCCTGGGCTGCAGTTTTAAGGACTCAATGATTCTATCCATGCACTTCTGTAGCAACCAAAGGGAAAGATTAGTCTTTGTCTCCTGTGACATTGACACCTATATAAAAAATAATAATTTCATTGGAGATCAGTTACTATTCACCCCTGTGGCCATTACACAGATATTTAGCATAAGATCAAAATGCTATAACCATGTTCTTGCCTCTGATTCAAAACACAGTATCAGGAGTGATTTGCTGTTAATATCAGAGAGCCTCCAGGTGACAACTGCCTCTCAGACACCGGCCTTCATAAAATGGCATTCAAACACTCTGATTTGCAAATGTGCCATCCTCCAGGGCTTTCTGTACAATAACCTCACACACTAAGTACAGTTTTGTCTCCCCCGAAGAGGTTCAGTGCTTGAAGTTTGTTTTATTCGTGTTTTGTAACTTACTGATGCAATTCTTCACAGCAAATTCCTCAGACTGTTTTCATTTTTAAGATCTATTGATTTACCAATGAAACAACTTCAGGAAAACAAAACAAGAAAACCAAACCAATAAAACACCCCAACAAAAACCCCAAACGTTAAAAACTGGGTGGGGATGGAAGAACAAGTCTGGTAAATGTACTCAGTTACAGTAACACTTGCAAACTTTAAGGGCTTTGAGCCAAGTATACTCTAACGTATGTGCATGCAATCAGTTTCTGATCCTTTTCTTTCTAGAAAAATGATGTTTAAAAAACCCAATCCAAAATACAGACTTCTCAGTGATTTCTGTCCCTCAGCAGATTCCAAAAGGTCAAAACTGTCATTCTGGTATTTACAGGCCACCATTCAGAACTGTAAGCTGCATCTTGTGCCTGGTTTCTTCTTTTCTGTGTATTTTCTCTTAAAGGTTGGTGCTTATTGGGAGAATTAAGACTAATAGGGTAACATCACAGCAATGCTAGTGTCTTTGGAAGAGGGCAGCAAATCCTTTTTTTCTAATCCTAAATAATTATCTCTCTAACACACACAAACACACAAAGTCGAGTGTCTTCCCAGCTGCTTTTCTGTTTCTCCTCAGGTTTCTCAGAGCCAAGGGGACTACAAGCAAACATGTTTAACTGTTAAATGTTTAGCCATATTCCAGTGAGGGCTCTGGTGGAATGGGCGGTGGAAATAGAGCAATATTGCAACATTCACTGTCAGTACAGAGTATCTCATACTTTACTTTCTTCTGTGCTTTTACTTACCTATCTGTATAGTTTATTTTAATAGCTTTGAATATAGAGAAAAATATTAACACCAGAAAGAAGAGTTTGTAATATTGAACAGGAAGAATATTTTTCTAGCATGGCAATATTTAAGAATTTTATAAGCAGTTTCCTTGCTCTTAAGCAAAACTGATGGTAATACAAGTTGCAGTTTTGCAAATGTGTGTGTGCTTTCAGATTTATGGACAGATTTGCAGGTGCTTTGCTGAATGGGGGTCAGTGCCCGGTGTTCTGTAGAGATGGACTTGGGCACATCCTTAAATGTAAGAAGAGAGTTATGTGCTTTGCTGATTTGCCCTAAATACAGCACAACGCTAACTATTACTTGTTACTAAGGAAAGACTGCCAGGATAATGGACCATAAATGGTGCCTTTACCAAGGGTATAATGCCCTTTACAAGATTTTTTTAATACATCTGTGTAAAGATTTACAGCTTTTTGCTTCTTACTGTACGCTTACTTTTGCCTCTGACTTGAATGGGACATGTGATGCTATAAATTTACACAGAGGTAAAATGAGGGAGGAAATCTTGTCAAGAAATACTGTAGATTGTTAAGTGAATGAAAAAATAACTGCCAAAGTTTGTGGTCTGTATAGACAAATGTGTAAACTAAAAAAAATTAAGTTATGGTAAATAAAGTATGGTTTCTTACTCCAAATGAAATATTAATCAGTAGAAAAATGCCACACTGACCATCAGTTTACAAGAAGGCCAAAGATATGTGAAATAATTATAATGAGATTTTGAAGAGTCTTACAAACCCCTCAGTTTGAGTGACAATCAGATTTAGTTGAAGTCTTACACTGAATTTCTTTTTCATACCATTATTTTTCTCTTTTTCATACCATTATTTTCTTGTATCTAAAAATAAGGTTTCTAACCTCCTTAGAAGTGAGGTTCTAGAACTGCCTGCGATAGAAACAAAGGTTAAAAAAACCCCAACCCAAACCAAAAAAACCCCACCCTAATTCTAAGGCAGAGTAATCTTTATCAGCTTGTTAAACTGTTTATAAAACCAGGACTCAAGCAGCGACTGGCTGTGTAGCAGAGATTTCCCTTGAAGTCTTGAGTACCTATAGGAGAGCTATTTTGAGATAAATCACCATTTTAGGTGTTTTAGAACTTCTCCATATCCAGCTGTGATGTACAGTCAGCTTTATCAGACTGATGTTTTACCAGTAGTATGAGCAAAGCTTGTCCACTGTTCCCCGTTTGTGCCTCCTGGCGCCATGAGCAGCAGAGGTGTTCTCTGTTCATTTCCTGCAGCTGCTTTATGGTCTGTCTGAAGCTCAGAAATATTTCTGCCTTCAAGGTTTCTGGATTGTGCCCACTTCTCTGTCCTGCTTGTTCCTTCAAAGGGAAGCTGCTTGGTTAGGCCTTTTCTATCCATTGGGGAAGTCCCCTAACTCTGGGTTTTCTCAGGAACAAAATACCAATAGATTTAAATCAGCTGAGACTATTAAATTATTCTGCCAAATGAGCTCCTGAGCCTTACCATGCACTTCTTGACCCATTTAAAGAATATGGGTGGAGGAGAGGTTACTCTTTGTTGAATCCCCTTCCTTAATGCCCTCTGGCTAGGAGACACTGGGAGTGGGATCGCCTGTATCTGGCTTGCACCTGGATACCAGGATGGCCAAGCTGTGTATCCTGACCCTGTGATCACGTCTGTCTCAATTCACATTCTTATATCTCAGGAAAATAAATTCATGACTGAACTAAGAACAACTCTTCAGAGCACGATCTCCCATTGCTCTCACAGAGGAGCTGTTATAATGGAAATCTGGGCTTGTTTTGCAGTTACCTTTCCTTACCATTATTTTTGTTGTGAAACGATTTTACACATAAATGCATTAATATTTTAGCTCAACCTTGACTTTCTTTTGTAAAGAAAGGAAAATGAGAAGACCAGAGTCACATAATCCTTTCAGTTTTAAAAATCCCACCGTTTTCTCTACCCCTCCTTAGTTCTCTTGCTGTCACAATGCATGTATGCACACATGTAAATATAGATTAAAATATAGATTAAAAATAAAGGGCTAAATTGTACTAAAGCTGTGCATGCAGAAGAAAAACAAGCCCACATTTCCATACGAATCGCTGTATTGAGCCCGCCATTTTGTTTTGCATAGAACAACCATATCAAGCGCGGGTGCACAGAGGCAGGACCTGGTGTCTCCTACCTGGTGAGAGGGGGGTGTGGTAGGCTGTTACCGCTATTAATTTGCTTAATTTCTCTAGCAACATTTCTGTGGACTGATGGTTGTGTACATTTAAGGTCAACCTGTCTGCATCAAAACAAACGTTCTTAAATAATTTTATCGTGAGGCAGCAGTCAAGAGTTGGGCCTCCATTTCTGTCTCTTTTCCTCAATACGAAGCATCTCTGTGTTGAGTTTGAGGCCTTTTGTGATGATATACATGGGCTGATGACCTATTATGATAAAGTTATGTGATTTACTGGTTTATTCAGAGGACTTTTTGTTTTAATTCTAAGTAATAATTCAATTATATGTAATTAATGGCTTATTAAGAGCACATTTCAGTTTCTGAAAATTTGAAATAATATTATTTTCCAATTATAACCAGTAAATAATTTTAATGTAATATCTTAAGTTTTTGAAATAGAACTTAATTACTTCCTCTGGAGAAAATAGAGAAGAGTAAGCATATTATTTCTTGATTTATTTTTTTTTATTGAAAACCCCCATGCATTGATAATCATGTATGTCTAGATCCACTTTGAGCAAAGTAGCTTCAGATATTCCTCCAGATGTTTATCAGGATATTTGTCAGTTTTGTATTGGTAATATATTTTTTTTTTGAATGATATTTAAATTTACTGTGGTGTGTGTTTTGATTACATAGATGCAAATCTCAAAGAAGAATGTAAAAGCAATTTGTGAAGGACAGCTAGAGGATTCCTATGGTCAGACAAAGCTCTAATAACTTTCTCTGCAGTGTTTGGATTATGAGTGATTCCAGCACTGTGCTAGAGATGGTGTGGTGGGATGCTGAGGGCTATGCTAGTCAAAATAAATTGTTACATTTTATTAGTGAAGAAATACAGACCTAGAATTTCAGTGAAATAAGAACTTAAACAGAGACAAATAATAAATACACTTATCATATGCATGAGATTTTTAATATACTGGGTCTGGAAATTATTTGTAACAGAAAATTAACCTCTTTTCTAGCTGGGAGCATGCTGGCTCGTACCAGAGCATTTTCAGAGGTTGGACCCTTGTCACCTCTGTGTTACACCTGCAATTGCACTTACCTATTGCAGCTGCTTCTCTTCTGTTTCAGCAATTCCTGACTAAACAGCAATTACCTTCAGTGTAGGGAAGTACAGGGAAGGAAGAACATACTCCTTGTATAATCTATATATTTATGCTTTTATTTCACTGGACAGGAAGAGGCACAGAATATAAACCAGGCAGCATTAGGTTTTGATTTGTTTGGGTTTTTTTTTTTGTTAGTGGTGGGGTTTTTTTGGGTTTTTTTCTATTATAATGTCCTGAGACACTAACATTTTTCAGGCTGTGAGATTCAGATTTCTGGCACTTTTATTTCAAGTGTCATTGCTTATCATTATGATAAAAAGACATTGCAACTGAGAGAAAGAAGATAGTTGCCTGCATATTTTCATACCCTCTTTCCAGTGGATATTTTCAAACGTAACATACTGTTGAATTTGAAGTGCACAGAGGTTGATTGATGCTGTAATTGATTTAAAGCTGATTTCTCTTAGAACTGTCATTGGAAGACCAGAGGTGATAACATGCTTTCATGATGAGCACTGCATATGGTTTACTGATAAGAAAGTTGGAGTGGAAATACTATATATAAAAACCTTCAGGATGGAAGGAAGAGGGAAGGAAGAAAGGGAAAAGCTCTGACAGTGTTAACATTTCTGCTGGATCCAGCTTGGAGCCCTGCATCAGGGCCAAAAGGAGGGTGCATGCCACTTGAAGAACTGGAAACTCGATCAAAGCAGAGCAAAAGAAGTTTTCAAAACAGTAGCACTTCCTTAAGAAAAAAAAACAACCCACAACCCAAAAACCAAACATATAATAAACCCCTAAAGCATACTGGTAAGTTATTATTAGACTTGGATATTCAGCAAAATACTGAGACAAATTCCTCTGATGTTACTGTCTCCTTTAACTTCTGGAGTCAGTTTAGCCCAGCTGACTTGAAACTGATCTACAGATTTGCATGTACTTGTATGTGATTTTGCATTTTAAAATGCTTTATTGGGTTTACACAACATTTAGGCTTTGCTGTCTACTTTTGATGGCTCTAGAGGTGCCTGAAAAATGGCATTTTTCTCTAATTTTTCAATTCCCCTTGTTTTGGAAGTTACTAAAGCTCATTCAGACCTTGAGAACAGCTTGAAAACTTCTTGTCAGTCTTTTCCTGACATGTTTCTGATACTCAGAGTGGGAAAATGTAATAAAAAACAGGATGTGCTTTTAGAGATCCTGAGTTAATACTACTTCATACTATGATTTAAGTGCAAAAATAATAATAATAAACAATTCCTACCCTGCAATTTGTTAATTTTATGATCTCTGTGTGGAAGTTGAATAACCATCCCAAGATTTGTGCCTTGATTCACAAGTCTCTTTTAATAACGGATTTGAGTTGTGGCCTCTCTCTCTGAAGTGTAGTTGGACATATGTGGTACCAGCAGGGGCTATTCTGCCTCCAAGGTTTGGTTCTTTATAGGTCTGCCAACACTTTGGAACCCATATATAGAAATTCATGAGGTAAGCAAATGTTCTTTATAGGACTTAGTATGTGTGAGGTTTTTTAATTTTTTTTTCTCAGTGGTGATATTGCTTGAATCTACTTTAGGTATAGAATAAAAGAACCATCACAATTAAGTCTATTTTATACAAATGATCCATTAACCCATGATATCAAAGATATTTTCACATTCATCACTCAGTGACCTTCTATTATAGGGAAAATAAATACAGTTCTGGGCTGTACTGTTGAACTAATTCATTTTCTAACAGTATAATAAGCTTGTAGTAAAGTAATCAAATTTTGAATTGTAGCTAAGGAATAAGGAGTTTAGTATTGGACACCTCCCACCTTTTAAAACAAAAAAACCCACCCCACACCACCCCAAAAAAAAAACCCAAGACAACCCAACAACAAACCCACAGAAGAAACAAACTTTAAAAGTGAAGTGTTGTGGTTTTTGCACTTGGATGTCAGAGTGTAAAGAGCAACAGTGCATAGCAATGAACTGTAACAGCGATAAGAGAAAAGCTGTTGTAAGCACAGCACACAGTATTAACAGACAACGAAATTGGGGTCTCTTTGAAACATTTTTCTACCCATATGCAGATCTTTAGAATACTTGTGACTGGAAAAGGTACCTGCATCTTCTGTTGTATCCATATGGTCCCATAGTAACAGATGCCTGAAATGGCTTAGGAAAGGTGTGACTCATACTATCTGCTGGATTTTTCCTGGCATTTTTTCCCTTGATTTGTCAAAATATTGCACAAAAGAATGTTCATTTATAGGATTACAGACTAAAACCTACATTTAGAAATGCTGTCATAAATGCCTGCATGCAGTCTGGCTGTCTTTCCTGCCAAGGACTGTTAATGCTTAAATTAGCCACCTGATGGTCTGGTGCCTTGTTGTTCACAAATGTCAACTGCTCATGAAAGAAATAACAGTTTTTTCCCTCGATTCACAGAATAACATTCTGGGTGAGCTCATAAACCCCATTAATTGCTGGCTAAAACTTGCAGCTACTTTCTTTTGCTAGTTTTTGTTAGTGCTCTCTCACTGGTTCAAAGGCGACACATAGAGCTGCCCCCAACACTGCAAGTTGGACTCTTCAAACTTTGTCTCTTTGAAAGGAAAAGTGGCTGAGAGAAGAAAGCAGAAAGTTTGATCTCAGTCTCGTTTCTGGTTATAATTGTATATAATTATTAGGTAAAGAATTCCAATTGCAAGCTTTCCCTCTGCACAGGGTTTATTCAGAGAAAAGCCATATTCGTTTTCTCTATTTTTTTTCTGTTGAAGAGTGCCTAGTGTTTAAGATGATTAACTTTTTTTTTTGTCTTCTCCATCTCCTCTTTGCCCTCTCCCATCCAGCTATGAATTCTCCAAAATACAGAACCTGTATTAAAGTCCAAATGAATTTTTAAAAACATAATAATTTAAGTGCTTTGGATTCTGAAAGCAGTATTTAAGAAATTTCATCTTCTTAAAACTATTTTCTTGATTTTTTCCAGAAATATGGAATTAAACTGTGGTATATTTCCTGTAATTTGTATTTAATTTAGGAAATCATGTTACCAAAATAGCTGTTTAATTTGTACTTTTCTGCAATTTCAGAGTAGCTCTCTACTGTAGTCTTAGGAACTGTTCCTTGTAACACGTTTTACTTCAGGCGTACAACTACCTCATGAAGCTCACACATCCTCAGTCTGATTGAAAATGTGATTGTTACAGCTCTCTGCCAAACTATTCTGAGAACCAGTTAATCACTTTGGGTAGCTACAAATACCTGGAATTCCTGTAGTTCACTAACAGTTTATTTGACAGTAAGCAAATGGAAAGATTTTTAAGGAAATAGAGGCAGTAGTGGACAGAGTGAGAAAACAAGAGTGCCCAGCTGGAATACTGTCACCATTGATATGTTTCTATCAAGTACAAAATAAGATATGTAGAGAATATACACCTAAAAAAGAGGCAGGGATGGAAGTGTTTCTGAGAGCACCCGCTCACAAAGGAGGCAAAGTGGAATTAATTTCTTAAATATCTCCTCTCTTAAACATTTTTATGACTCCAAAGTTCACAGCAATTAAGCCAAATCCTCTTTTTGATTCTTCTCCTTATAGCAGCATGCCCAGGTTTGGTTTTGTCCTATTTACAAGGACAGGTCTCAAGAAAAGGGAAATGACCAAGTGTGGCTATTTCCAAGGTGTATAATGTACCTGGGACAGGCTGTGAGGATTATGGTGATCAAGTATGTTATTTGAGAAAGAATATAATTTTTCAGCATTTAAAGGAGAATTTAAATTGGTTATTTTAATTACCCAAACTGAATTTGGCCAAGATGGGACATACTTCTTTAAAAAGGCTGTGGGACCAGTTAGCCAAAGACAGCAATGAACTCTGTGGTGTTATTTCCTGTGTGCTATCTGGAGTGGGATGGTAAAGGATCTTGTGCTCAGAGTGTGAGTCTGTGTGAACCAGCTTTGGAAAATGAAGACAAGGGCACAAAGAGATCTGGTATTCACAGCAGGAACTTCAAACCTTGTGTCTGGCACGCACTGCTTACTTTTAATAGCTTGTGCTCTAAAATAATCTGTTAAACACTCATTATGCTGGTTAAAACCAGGCAATAACGAGTCTGCCATTAACTGTTTGCTTTGGACCGTAGTGGCATATGGCAGTTTCCTGACTAGACACAACCTGATGAAAATGTTTAAATATAGATGTTGTGAACACACTAAGGTTGGCAATAGAAACTCTTCATCTGATACAAGCAATGTACAAAACAGCTGTATCAAAAGTAACCAATGTGAGAGTTTTACACCATATTTCATCTGTTTGAGTTTTTTTTCTTAAAGTATATTGATTTCCTTAGCTTGTTAAAGTTGTAACCAGTCATAATTAGCAGTAAGCTTCTAGGTATTGTTTTAATAATAGAGGACCTTTTTTTTTCTTAAAGGCTAACAGACTTTGTATGTAGGTTATATATAGGATTAGGGTAAGCAGGCCTGAGTAATTTAAGATATGTCACTATTTGTGAGAAATGTTTTCCACCATTTTTGGTTTTATATGGATTCAGTAAGAGGTTCCTAAGGGTGTCTGGAATAAGTAGGTTTCTTCTTTTTTCTCCCTCTTTCCTTGCCTGGATTTCTTTGCGGATAAAAATCAGTTAATTAGAAGACTGTTGTTTTCATTGGTCTGTTGCTGGAGCTTTTTTGTGTGGTATCTGTGTGTGTCACTGTCAACCTCCACCCCCTGAATCCACTTAAAATGTGTGTGTTTGTTCATTTATTAAATTCTGTGAGGAAGTGGCTTACACTGGTATTTTGGTTTAGAAGTAAGATGGAGTGTCTTGAAAATGTAGGAACTATTTGTCTGTGGTATTGAATCATTCCAAAATAGCCTGCCATCTTCACGATGACTTGGGAAAATCATCCTACTTCTGCTACAGGACATTGCTTCTACTTTATTTAGATCATTGCTATATTCCTGCAAAGCACTCTGACAAACCAGCCATTTCATTGTGCATTAAGAATTAATAGAAAAAAACCCTAGTTAACGAGAGGTTTTTGTGGAGAATCTTGATACCGTGATCTTATGTTATGAATTATTTACATATATTTGTTATAGTGGTGAGTAAATGGGTAAACATTTAGCGTTTCAACACTGCATAGAGCACACTAATGTAGAAGAGAATTCATGCATGTTGAAATTGCTTCTGTGCTGCATATTCACTTAAATGGTAACATTTTGAGGTCCCTTCCAACCCCTATGATTCTGTGTTTCTCTGATTCTGTGATCTTAATGTTATATAGGATGAATTAAAGGGCTGGAGACCTGTAAAAATATCCCTGTTTACAGACTGTAGAACACTTCTTAGGTCAACAGAACTCTGTTTATTTTCTATCAGGGAGGCCTCCAACTCACCTATGTTTCTTGGAGATTTTTCTCAGAGGTGGAAGACACAAGTATGTTTTGAAGATGCTATGTTCCTGGTATCAGCAGGACAGTGTTTGGTATGGTTGAGGGTTATTACACATTTTTTTCTACTGCTTTCAGTAAACTATCAATAAATAAAATTAAAAAAAAAAAAAGTTTAGGCACAGATTAGCAGTAACTAAGAATATGGTTGCTTTTAGTGCTGAAGTTAAGAAAGCAGTGAACAGAAACTGTTCCTATGGGTATTGTGTACTCTGGTTTACTAGCACTGCTGCTTCAAAAGCTTTGTCAAGAGAAAGGAAATCTGCTGGGCACCATATAGTTGAATATCATAAGCAAGCAATATTCTAAATCTTGAAATATTAGCTAGTAAGTGATGGCAGTCATGTCACTGATAATAACAGCATTTTGGGGAAAAGAAGTAATTTTCACTGATTTGAAATACTGTATTGTTTGTAGAAGATGATTTACCTCTCAGAAAGAAGTATTGGAGAAGAATTTATATTGAGATGAATGGTAAAGCAGATAAAACAGTTTTTATGCAGTGTTTTTGACCAGAATATGAACTTTTCTTGAATTCTCAAACTTTTATGAGCTCCCAGGTGAATCACTCCTGTCTGCAGTTACAATAGGTTTACATAAGCTCCTCATTTTGTTTTGATAGTGTCAGAACGTTCCACCTTGACATCTGCAAATGTTCATCTTCCCTTCATAATTTTGATTCATTTATCTAGATGTGTCAACTATGCTAAGTCTATATTAAGATGCTTGGGTGCTCATTCTACACAGCACAGCACAGTATAAAGTCCAGAAGTGGAAGAAAAAGGAGGTAACATTTAATTTGTCTCAGAACATCACATACACTTTGTGTTCTGTAGGGATGTCAGTTTTTATTTCACTGCAGTCTTTATTTGTGAATACATAAATATGTGTGTGTTTGTGTGTGGATACGTGAATATGGAAATGTATTTATATATATATGAATATAGCTATACAAACAGATTAGGAAACATTTCCTTCTGAATGTTTTGAATCAATAGCTTTCTGTTGCTATCTGCTGTGTAATATTTTTTGGCAATATACGACGCTGTATTCTGTGTTCGTAAATTAATTGGCTATGCTGCTCATTAAAAGACTCTACACAACCAGTAGCTCACTGACTAGGGCACACCACTGAAATACTGAATGGTGGTGGACACAGAGCCCTGGATCTAGCTCTTCCCTCCACACGCAGTGTAGAGTCATAGAATCATAAAATGGCATGGGTTGGAAGGGACCCCAAGGATCATAGAGCTCCAACCCCCCTGCCACAGGCAGGGACACCAACCTCCAGGCCTGGAGCTACACAAGGTTGCCCAGGGCCGCATCCAACTTGGCCTTGAACACTTCCAGGGACAGGGCATCCACTGCTTCTCTGGGCAGCCTATTCCAGCACCTCACCACACTTTCTGTAAAAAAAACTTCCCCCTAATATCTAATCTAAACCTTCCTTCCTTTAGTTTTAATCCATTCCCCCTTGTCCTGCCATTTTCTACCCTTATAAAAAGTTGATTCCCCTCCTGTTTGTATGTTCCCTTCAGGTACTGGAAGGCTGCAATGAGGTCCCCCCATAGCCTTCTCTTCTCCAGGCTGAACAAGCCCAGCTCCCTCAGCCTCTCTTTGTAGGGCAGGTGCCCCAGCCCTCTAATCATCCTCGTGGCTCCTCTGAACCCTCTCCAACAGTTCCACATCTTTCTTGTATTGGGGGCCCCAGCTCTGGACACAGTACTCCAAATGGGGCCTCACAAGGGCAGAGTGGAGAGGGACAATCCCCTCCCTGTCCCTGCTGGCCACCCCTCTTCTAATGGAGCCCATGATACCACTGGCCTTGTGAGCTGCAAGAGCACACTGCTGCTTCATGTTAAGTTTCTCCTCCACCAGAATCCCCAAGTCCATCTCAGTATAGTCAGATTTACTGTTTCCCTCTTTGTGGCTCACTGACTACGTACGTAATACATATAAAATGTGCTTGCGGAAACAGATGGAGTTGCATAATACTCGACAGCATAACAGTTGGGAACCCTCCAAGGAGAAGTGAAATAGGGATTAAAGTCTCTTCAGCTGGAGGAGGATATGGACCAGGATCTCCCCTGGGGAATGTTGTGTCAGCAGGGTAGGCAGTAGTAGGCAGGGTAGAACTTTTCTTTTTTCCCTTTTTCTCTTTTTCTAGAAATAACAGAGCTCATCTACGTGATGAGCCTGACAAGTGAAAGAGCTGAACACAGTCTTACCCTGATGGGTCTTGTCCATGAACTTAAATATTTTCAAAATTCATTTTTGTACCAGCTCTGGAAGAGGAGCTCCAGGTACCTATAAGTGCTGTGAAGTTTGATTTAAGCTCTTAATATTAGGTGGCCAGGCTTCTTGAAAATGTATTCTACAGTTTTATACCAACCCCTCAAATTAAAGTTAGTTCAGCAGTGGTATTTTTCATTATTTGTTAAGAAATGTTCTTTGTAATAACTAAAGCAGCTCATCTGGGGTAGGTACAGATGCGAGGTAGATGGATAACACTGCCACTGTTTAAGAAGAGTAATGGAACAGTCCTGGTGATTGCTGGCCTGTTAGTCTGGTATTGATCTGGAGAAAAATAATGCAGCAATTAATATGAGGTTTGCTTAATAAAAAATTAAGGAAGATAATTAATGCCTAACAGCATTGACTGAGGGAAAATAGATCCTGCCAAGCTACCTTAGTATTGGTTTTGATGAGATTACAAGCTTGATTGATAAATCAAAGATGTTGCCATTAGTCATGTGCCTTGAAAAAGTATCTGTAGCATGTGATACCTTAAGAAGAACAGCAAAACAACATGCTGCAGGAGATTAAAAATAAGCAACTGATATATTTTAAAGCAATATTTTTTAAAAATCAGTTATGGCATCACTAAGATATGTTTTTAGGGTTTTTTTTCTGTATTTTAAACACTTTTTGTCAACATGTAATACATAAAAAATGATTTTTAAAATTTTTGGGTTACACAGGGGTGGAGGATGTGGTAAAAGATGATAGGGGCTGATTAGAGTGGTCAGAATTTCTTGTCCATGCTTTTAATAAAGTCACAGGCTTAGAAAGGAAGATCCTACCTTGGAAGTCATTACTCTTGCAGGCGGTTTGTGGTGGGTTGACCTTGGCTGGACACCAGGTGCTCACCAAGCTGCTCACCAAGCTGCTCCATCACTCCTCTCTGCAGCAGGATGGAGAGGGAGAAAATAAGACGGGAAAAACACATGGGTCAGGAGAAAGGCAGTTTAAGAAAGCAAAACCAAAGGCTGGGTGAGGAAGCAAAGGAAAACAAAAGATTTTTTGTCTACTTCCCATCAGTAGGTTATGTCCAGCCGCTTCCCGGGAAGCAGGGCTTCAGTACGGGTAGTGGCTCCTCTAGAAGACAGATGTCATAAGTGATAAATGCCCCTTCCCCCCTTCCTGCTCCTTCCTCTCAGCTCTTACCGCTGAGCAGGTATCATATGGTGTGGGACATCCCTTTGGGTGCTGGCTGTGTCCCCACCCAAGGTCTGGCCCAGCCAACTGGTGAGGAGGAATGTTGTGGAGACAGCCTTGGTACTGGACCCAAACCGCCCTGTGTTACCAACTCCTTGCTGGCTGCCAACACAAAGCACAGCACTGGGAGGGGAAATTAACTCCATCTTGGTGAGACAGAATGCACTGTTCTTTTGGTGGAAATGGATTAAATAGGAGCTCTTAGTGTTCTCCCCTCATCTGTGTTAGGTAGGAATAGAAGGCACAAGGTGCATTATGTAGGAATGGAAAAATGTTACCTCTAAGTTTTGTTTGTTTATAAAGGCTGTCAGAAAGTTACCAACTCTGTCCACCCTTCAAAGCATGTGTTCACAGTTTAAGCAGTATCCACAGAAGACTTTCTTCCAAGAAAGATGACAAGTCTGTATGTTTCTCCTGTACTGGAAAACTGTGAGGAACTGAAAGATCTTGATTTGTCCAAATAGTAGAAGTGAAAGTTAACACCTGATTTGTTTTGGATGTGGAATAGTAATTTGATAGAAAATTTAAGGGTAAGGGGTATTCTCCTTTCAAGCAGATACAGGCTGACACCATCGGTGTGTGGTTCTGGCTGAATTTCTGAATAGTGGAAAATTCAAACCATTTTTCAACATTAGTTACTAAGCTGACCAAGGTGTCTCACTACAGTGATCCTTCCTATTTTGCACTGAAGGATTGTCATCATTCTGGTGGTAATTGGTTCATTTGTGAGGCCAGCTAAACCACTGTCCGTCAAAACATCCCAAACTTACAGGAGCTGGATCTTTGCTGCACTGTAGTAGGGGTAAATATGAAACTCCCTCGTAGAACTTTTCTGTCTTAATAGTAAAGAAGTAGAAATTGCTAGTAGCTAAACACAGATTAGCAAACTCCATGCACAAATTGAAGAGAGGGTAAGTGATGGTGGTGTGAGAGCTGCCTGTAAGAGGAAGGAAAACCTCTATCTCAAGATAAGAAATCAGTATTTTTCGGGAAAAAGCAATATATACCCTACTGGTTTATGTTATTTCGAGAAACTTCAAGACAGAAATGACAGTAAGTGGCTTTTTGGAAGGTGAGAAAGAATAGAAGCTAGACAGAACAAGCCCCATACCAGAGTTATGTAAGACAAATTCCCAATTTTATTTTTAGCAAGATAGAACAGTTGTAGAGAATAGAGCAATATGCTATAAATGAGGATTGCTGACAAAGCATATGTTGTTAAAAACTGAGGAATGATAATGAAATAGGACAGAGAAGGCTGAAATTTTGTCAGCATTCCATAATGCAAATGAAAAGAAGGCATTACAGTTGTTCATCCTTGAGGAAGCCGTCTGTGTATATTCATTTCTTAATTCAAAAAAGAGATAAAATGCTTCAATTAAAAAATGTGATTTTTTTTTTTCTTTTCTTTTTTCTACTTCAATTTATGGTAAGTGCCCTGGTAAAACTAGATTTAAAATTCTGCAAGTAGAAGAGATGAAATGGAGAATGGTTCTCAAATTTTTTTTTTTCTTTAAAAAGTAATATTATTATCTTGTGTTAATTTTTGGTGTAGAATTAAAAGAGTTCTAAACCTGACTAGTTTCAGCTTTCCTTCTCTGCTGCCACTTGTGGGAGCACATAAAAATGAATAGAGTTTGCTCACTTTTCATATGTTTAAATGAGTGTTGTAAATCTGTGTTCAGGTATGTGCCCTGTGCGTCGTGCACATCCTCAAGATAGTCATGCTTTTGATTTATATGTATGTTTAATTGTATTATTGTTGATTGTGCATTAATCTATCAAGCTAGATAGGCTCTGCTATTCTTGAGGGTAGACAAGGTAATAAAACAGGAACATTAGTAAGCCCCAGACTACAGTTTCAGGTAAGCCTGAAACAAATAGTGTTAAATGTCCCTCAATACCCATATGCTTAACATAGTGAAATAGATATTGTTTTTACAGACCGGTGTGCTTTTAGTGCATGATCTGGTTTTGGGGTGAGGAGGAAATTTCTGAAAATAATCTAAGACAAGCTTTTCCCTCTGCTATGATCAGGAATACTAGGAATGCTATAAATCTTACATTTGTGGCAGCTTTCTGAGTTGCCAAATCTTCTGTCTTAATAGGAGACTCTGTCGAACATCTGAAACACCAAGGACCTCCTCGTAGCTAAGCCTCAGGCTCAATTAACTTTGTCTCTTACTGGTATTGAGCAAATATCTTGTTGAAAGCAAAAGTATTTTTCAATTTTCCACCATTCTTACTAAAAAAGATTGAAAAACATACGGAGAGTACCTTGTGAATTCATGTGGTCCCTATATTAATTTTTTTTTCTTTCCCCATCACTGTGGTGTCGTTAATCATAAGTACAGCTTAAACGTGAACACTTCCTTGTCCTGCCTGGGCCTGGGATCCCTGTAATCCTCTGCCCCAGGCTGGCTAGCTGAACAAAAGGAAGCCTTAATTAAATTATTGCATAAATTCCCTTTGGAGAAGTGGAATAAAATTCAGGAGATACAGGATATCCAGCTCTGAGCAGATGCGAGAGGAAATCTGGAAGCCTAGTGAACTGGCAGAAAAGATCCAAATCTCTGTTAGTGAAATGTGATGCTTTGAGAGATGATTATTTTTTAAAGAATTGCATCCCCTTTTGAAGCATTCTTGTTTGAATTTGATTAAATACATTGCACTTGTGACTGACAGACTAATTGGTGCAAAAGAGGGGAGCAGCTAGGTTTGCTGCCTCAGTGCTGCACAGTGTACAAACTTGTCAGAAGAGAAGCAGAGAAACATCTGGTCTCTGGTATGACAGGGTACAGGAGAACAGCAGGCTGTATGTCTAGAGCTCATTGGTGTTGTCAAGCCAAAATATTCTGCAGGGATCTGACAGTTTGATATTTTAGGTGAAGAGGGGAAGGTAGAAGAAGGACTTCCCAAAATAGTGTGTTGGTAAGAACTGTGCTGAAAACCACCTAAAATGCTGTGTTTGAGTGCCCTGAGTCAGGTGCTTGGAGAGGTGGAGTGCAGAACCTTGGGCTTGAGCTGGAAACTCCTTCCAGGTACCACCTTATGCACATTACAGTTCCTGAAACCAAGGAGTTTGAGTGTAAGTTTGAAACAAGACCTTTCAACCTGCCAGTACTGGGTTCAGGATGCGTTTTCAGGACACACTTTATTTTTCTCAATTTAGAACAACCATAGATGTTGAAATTGGGGTAGAGTATGGTCACAGCCTTGCAAGGCTTTAATTGCCATCCCGTGGTTGTGCCTTTCTGTCTAACAATAACTATTAAGTGAATGGATCTAGGATGGTGCTGTTAACTGTGCTACCCCATGGCTTGTCGTGAGTTTGAATGGAAAAAAACCACATCACTGCCAGTTCAGGATGGAGCTCTCTAGCTCAAGCTCAAATTGCTGCCTGAGTCTGAATCCTATCCCACAAAAAGGTACCAAAGATGACATGCATGAGGACCAACAGTGTTACATCGTATTTAGCTGCCTGAGCTGCCATGAGCTGGCATGTTCCTCAAGAAGCTGCTCTCTGCTAACGATACTGACAATACAAAACCTGATGTGATACCTTAAAAACATGTTCTTTTGGTTCTCCTATGCCCTCTTAATGCCACCACACAAGTAGCTGGGATGGTTCTCATTGGCCAATTCAATTAGCTATATGTAGTTGAACATGTTGCTAATGCTCATCTATTAGGATCTCCTTGAACTACAGGGAGTATTTGCTTATCTGTGCAACTGAAAGCATTTTAAATCTCTAGAAAGCGATCTTTATAGAGAAAAGGTAAGTCATCTGAAAAAGATGAGCAAAACTGCTTTTTCCTCTGTAGTAGGAACTCTCTTCATGGAAATGGCATGGAAGTATAGGCTCTACATTGACTAATAATAATGATAAGAGATGGAATGATTTGCATATGGTTCCTCTAGCAGCAGTGTTTCTGTTGTTTCCTTCTTTGCTGTCACTTAAAATCTGTTCATCTGCGCAGTGAGCCATGCTGGGAGCTGCTCTGTCTGCAGACTCTCCACGTTTCCCATCACTCCAGTTAGTGTTTGCATGCTCGTGCTCTCTGAGCAGGCTTGTGTTGTGCTGGTGCTGGCATGCAGGAGGAGGACAGCCAAGCCCAGGTTATAGCAGAAGCTCAGGAGCAGATATATGTAGCTGCCATGGGACTGCAATCCTGGTGTATTGATTGATGTCTGTCTGGAATGTCAGGACTTTAGTTTGCTGGATGAGTCATTTCAGAGCAAAATACTGGATAATGCAGTCCAGTGTCTCGGGCAGAATCTCTCTGTTGATTTCAGTCCTTGACCTTTGCCATTAAGTTGTCTTTCACTCCTTGCAGTACAGCAAATTTTGTGCAGATTTCCAGCTCTCAGTTAGCTAATAGTTCTGCATAAGTTCATTCTGGTTTAAATGTTTTCTCACTGCTGACCTCATGTGGGGTGCTTTCAACCCCCACCTTTGCATAGATACAAATTTTTGAGAGTGGGGTAAGGAGTGTTTTGCTTCTGTTACATGGAGTTAAAGTTGTTTTTTTTTTTTTTTGAGAGAGCCATGAAAATGAAAAACAAAAAAAAGGAAGGGGAGAAAATATTTGAATTGGGCAATAGATTTATAAGAAACTCTTTCGACATCTTCCAACTATGTAAGATAACTCTCATGCAATAATAAATAAAGTAAAATAGTAGCTAAATTAAAGATCAATTGGATTAAGTTTACAGAAATAATGCATAGGTTTAAGGATTCAGAAGAATAGTCCAGAAACAGGAAAACAAGCTGGTCCCATGACCAAACATCCAAACAATTCAATTTGGTCTTTTAGAAAGTGGCCACTAGAGAAATAGTAAAGAAACAGGACAAATGGAGACTTGCCCAACCTTGGGATACCTCGTGGGTTTTACCTGATGACTTTGGGAGAAGAGAAAGGCACTTCTTAGCTGGAATGCACATCTCTGCCATCATAACTAATAGGCAATAAGATATCCCTGACCTGCTTTTGAACCCACTGACTTCCATCAAACCCTACAACAGTGTCTTGCAAAACTGAATTTAAAGGCTGGGTTTAAAAGATTCTTTCTTTTTAGATTTATCTTTCTTTGTGTTTTCTGTGTGTATAAAGCACATGCAGCAAAATATGTATATATATATATTTAACATCAACATGTGATTCATTATTTTACATGCATTGGTCTTTTCCTGTTTCTTTATCAGACTGAAAAAAAAAGACTCTAATTATTGTTTGTTGATTTTTTTATTTAGAAATTTCTGTGAAGTATAGCTTAATTTTGTGGGTTTTTACCTTTCCATAATATACTTTTCCATAGTGTTAAGTCCACCTTGAGGTAAGTATTTAGGATTGCCTGGCTAATTCCAGACGTGGTACGTCATGAATATATACAGTGATGGTTTTGAAATATTCTTAATGCTCTCTCTTTGCCTTTTTGGGTATTACTGATCACTAAGCTGACATTTTAGAGAACTGTCTGACATGACACCAGATGTTATGTATGTGTGGTAATGTATTATCTGGGGCCTGATATTGTGCTAGGTAGGGTTATTTCTACCTGTGTGCAGCTCATTGCCATTGATATTTATATCACCAGATATCTATATTATCACTGCCTTTTCAATCAAATTTATGTACAAACGTTCAAACTTGCCACATGATTTACTTAAATGTTGAATATCACTGATCTAGGCACTGATCCCTGAAATAACCCACATCTCTATTTTGGAAAAAGCAGAAATTCTACCATGTCTTTCTTATCTTTAAGGAATCTCTAATTGACAGGACAGCCCTCTGTCTTGTCTCATGAAAATATAGCTATTTTAAAATACATAGGTAAGAGACATTAGCAATAAAGGTTATGGTATGGACACAGCTTATATTAATTATTATTTTCCAGAAGATTCTTGCATTTTCAATTGGCTGGTATCATGTTGAAAGGTACCTAAACACCGTTCTAACTCTTTCTCAACAAATCCTATAAATTCTTTTGTATGTCTGTAGTGGTTTTGATACAATAGCCACCTGGTTTTAAGATTAAATGTCTCATTTTGTATCTATGCCAACTTCTGGTTTGTGAGATACTAGTAAGGTACTAATTGCTGTAATACTAACCCTACCAGTAATACTTCAAGGGATGTGAGTCTGACTGGTCATAGGTAGGTGGTTCATTACTCCTAGGAAGGAAAACAAATGGTGTTGAAAGGGTTTTCTTGTAGTGCTTTGAGTGCTTTTTGAATAGCAAAATTTGATATTTCCTTTTATTACTGCTAGAAAACTTACTCAGTTTAAGTTAAAAAACAGATGTTTTGATACATTGTCTTTCTCAAATAGTTCCCAGCACTAAGAAATAACAGATTAGTGTCAAATGGTGATTCTCTGTCACTGAAATACGTTCTGAAACAACAGCTCTCCTGACACAGAGCTCTCTGGAATGGCAAGAAAAGGGGATGGGAAAAGATTTTTTTTCTCTCTCCCCCCATTTTTTTCCTGTGTGAGTAGTGCAATAAAGCCAGTAAATGAGATTAGTATTAATAATGTTTCTAACCTTCTGAATGATTAATATTTAGATGATGACTTAGTATGAATGGTAAGACTTAATAGTGATAATGAACTCAAGGTTAAATAATGCTTATATAGCACCGTTCCATGTGGGAGGTCAAATGTTCTGTGCACATAATTAATTATGCCATAGAAGACTCCTATTATAATCATGTAAGTAATTTTGAGGAAAAGCAAAAGTTAGAAAAACCCAGTGCTTTGTCCTGAGTTCATATTATGAGAGATGGGAGCAGAACCAAGCAGTCCTGAGCTTCAGGCCCTCACTGGACACAAATACTTTATTCAAAACAAAAAGCAGCAAACCACATTAAAACCAGGAAGAAAAAAAAAAAAAGATAACTCTCCATTCCAATTGCTATTCTGCCAACTAAATGTTAGCTAAATGTGGTGGAGGAGTGAGTGAATGAGTAAAACTTTGGGGGAGGCAGGGTGATTTTGTCGTCACGTTGCTGCAGTGGCACCATGTTGAGGTTTCTGTGATGGAAACAAAGAGGCTAAGCAACAGAGCATGTTGAGGTACCAACAGCAGGTGAGAGCACGACTCACATAGGAAAGGTCTCTCAAGGGACTGAGAACTTCTGCAACTTTGCTGTCGCAGATCAGAGGCTGGGGTGTTAGGCTTGCGTTTCCCAACTACCTGTGCAGACTTTAAAGGTGAATTAAGAGGTAAACCTGGGGGTCCATTTTGTTTTATTTTATTTTACTTTATTTTAGTCTGTTTGTTTTTTTTAAATCCTTTTTCTTTCTTTTTTCCCTTCCCTTTCCTTTGTAATTTTTTGTCTCTTTGCCTCTGCTTTGCCTCTTCCCTTTTTCCCTTTTTTATGCAGTATTTTAATTACTACTTTTATTATATATAGAACTTTCCAATTTGAATGGAAACTTTTTTCTTTTTTTTTTTTTGTGGTGAGGAGAAGGGGCAGGCATGGAAGATATTTGCCACTTGCAAGATGAGCTATGACAATAATGGGGAATCGAGTCCCGTGTCAAGTGGTTTTGGGAGTCAGTATCACAAAATGTTGCCTTGTACCACTTTCCCCAGGACAAGGTGTGAGGGGAGACATCAATGCCCATGTGGATCTGGGCATCCATCACGCTGAGGTTGACACCTTTGGGTTATGAGAACCCCTTGTTCACGTCTTCATGGATGCTTGACCTTGTGAGTCTCTGGCAACAGCAATCCAAGGGATGTCGCATGCCCATGCACACAGTCACATCGATGTGCCTTTCCTGCTGGAGTTCAGGAGCTCACATGTTCTGGCCCTTACCTCCCACATACCCCTGGGGTAAGGGAAGGCTTTCAGCACTCCTCAGTTAGCTAAGAAGCAGAACACATTCTGCTCTGGCAATTCCAAATGAGTGCAAATTAAGGTAAATTAGAAAATCATGAACTATTTAATACTCCTATTTCCACATTATTTATTCAGAAGAAATTTCTATTAACAGTGCTTTGGACTCACAAAGCAATTAACTCCATCCCTTTCACAGATCCCTCTACAGATACACTGACATGCTCTGCAGAACAAAGGATTTGATCTTTTGGGAATAAGATGCTGAGATTTTTTTTTTTCCCTTCATTTGCTTATCGCTGTGTTCACATGTGAAGGAAAATGATTAGTTACATTGCTGCATTCTGTGAAGATACAGAAGGTCAGGAAGATGTATCTAGATTTACATCCACTTCAGAAATGTTTTCCATTGCAAATATTCAGAGCATCCAAAATGATGGTCTTGTCTTCTTCTAGTCTGCTTTGCCCTTGTGTCTCTGAGAAATACGTCTGAGTACACAGCTTCGGATTCCTATGTTTAGTTTGGTACCTGATGGAGATACAACGCACAGATTACACTTCCTTTCAGAGAGGACAAGTGTTGTTAGATAAAATATCAAGAATTTCATTGACAGAAAGATACATTCCTTCTAAGTTCCATGGGGTTCAGGAGTCAATTCTGGAATGGTGGATGCTTTTGTGCAAGATGGTTTATTTTCTACGTAGCTCTAATAAACACTGTAGTGCTGAAGTAAATGCACACTTTAATTATTCTAAAACATAATTTATACATTAGTTTCCATAGTAACTTATCATTGCTGTGGCGTGGTTGGAGCTGGTGACATTTGTGAGTGTAGAAAGTCAATTTATACAGTGATTTACAATGTAGCATTTGATTTCTCAAGTAAATATTGTTTTTGTTGGTTATGGCCAGCTGCATTTATATTGAAATTGTTGTATATTCCATAGGTGGAAACTAGATGGGAAAATTAGTCAATGAGGTCACTGTATTTTAAATGTTAAGAACTGTAATTGAAATCTGTTTCTACAGAAGGCTGTATTTTCAAAAATATACTACTTTGACACATGGGAATATTGTTTCTTCAGGGCTTACTCCACTGTTAAATAAAGGTTTAAGTGTTTAGCTCTAAAGGAATCATCACTTTCAACCAGGGACAATTCACTGTGTCAATAAAAAGGTTGTGTACAATTTGGAAAGAACAAGAAAACAATGTTCTTGGTTCTAATTAGTTTTCTGGATATATAAGGTAATCTATTTCTCAGAAGGATATAAATGATACTAAAACTTTTAATTTGACATAATAAGCCTTCTAAAGAATTGCTGAGTTTAAATGAAGGATACATCCAGTGCTTGAAACCCTGTTTTCCACTGTTAGGCTTGCAATTGTTGTTGGAGGAAACTCTCCTGGATAAACCACAAGCTCTTGCTGATTCAAGTTTATTTTTTTATAAGCATCTTTAATCGATTATGGAAATCTGCTGCATCTTAGAGTTCAGCTATCTCATCCCAGAAGGCGTTTGTTTGTGTAGAAGTGACACCAATCTTGTCTTGATCACTGAATGTGATAGCTGGAAAACCACAGTTTACCCAAGAATGGTTTGATAGAAACACCACAGTTGATGAAGGTAGAGTGAGAATGCTGAGATTTATGTGAGTTAGCTGACCCTATTGTAAATGTAACTAGAGCTTCTCAATACTGATCTCAAAGTCAGGGTACCATGTGGTAACAAGTTAATTCCGCAAAGGCTTATAGGTTTCTTTTGGTAATAGGTTTACCAGATTGTCTGATAGTAAATGGGATAAAAACTGGATACATTGGAACAGTATTGTCATATATGATTGGCTTTGTGTTATAATGTCAGGTTATAGAATGTAGGTGATGAGTTATTTAGTGTGAGGAGGAAGTACAGGATAAAGAAGGTGGTTCTAAGGTGACTTAGAAATACTTAAACTATAACACAAGCTAAGGAGGAGGGGAGTGTTTCTGTTGTACAGGTACCCCAGTGAAAAGGCCTCTGTGGAGTTACCAGTATTCTGACATTAATGCAGACAGCAGTAACAACACACACCGTTAAAAGGTTTTGTGTGGTCCCATAGGGTCCCTCCCCGTTGTGTAGCTGCAGGCCTTGCCTGTACAGTTCTCCAGATTGCCTTTTGCTTTTTGCTGTGCAGCCCCTTGTGCAGGCCATGCGGCTGCTCCAGGCCCCTGCGGCAGCGATGCACCTGGCTGCTTCTTGTTACACTGAGGTTTCAGGCCATTGCCCCTGTGCAAATGTGTGGTGGGTTCTCATGGGAAGCAGCTGCCGCTGGGGTAAGAATTACCTGCTGCTTGTAACCCTTATCTTCTGCTTTCTGCTTTTCACTAGTGGAAAAATAAAATATGAATATAATGAAGCAGTTAGCTGTCATTTTAATACCTGGTGTTACCCAGTAGTACCTGTGTGCAGCGGTATAGTCACTAATCACATCATGGTTGTGCCTGAAGAAGCAATCTCCAGGCAGCACCAAGAGCATCACAAGTGGTAACTCTACCATGAGGGGCGTTGAGCCATGTCCAGTGAGAAGTGCATCAGACTGGGGGCAAGCATGGCCAAAAGGCATGGCTGGCATTGCCATCTGCTGCATTGCAGAAGCTTCTCTCCCACAACTTGGTGCTTAAACCAGCTCATCGGTAAATTGCCACCTGAATTACAGAGTGTAAATACTGCAATTGTAGCTGTGCCCAGTTCACAAACAGGTGTTGCACTGTAAAGGCACAGGGTGGGAAGGGAGATGGAGCAGAGCAGAGAACATCCGTTCTCCTCCCCTGCCTGCCTGAGAAATGTTCATTGTCCTTTGCTTCTATTGTTTTCATTCTGCTTTTCATTCTCATTTGATGATGAAGCAGTAAGAAATAGATTTGTTCCTAGGAGGTCAGTCAGAACACTGATGGAGAAGTAGATTGAGATTGTGCTTTGAGGGAAATTTTTGAAGGCATATTTGAATGTGGCTTTCCTTTTTCATTCTTCCTTCCTCTCCACCCTGCTGGCTGCCAGAAACAACTGTCCAATGGAAATTATAAAGAGACTGCTGGACTTCCATCAGCTACAAATTCATTTGTATTTTTATATTTACCCGTTCTGCGTGTTTCCAGCTCCTGATGGAGTTAGGAATAGGTTGAGCGTAGCATTACAAAAATCTGCCCAGAAAAAGAATTGTGGTTGGGAGGACTAAAATGTGTGAATAAAATTGGAAAACCAGAAAAAAGCCAAATCAGTGAAGCTTCTCCAGTACCTAGCATGCTGTATCAGAATAAAGTTGTTATTAATATTTTTATTTTGTACAAAAGATCTAAATATACATAAATTGCAACTATTGCAATTTTAAGATTACCAAAGGCAAAGTATGGAAGAGTGCTGAAAACTGACTATATCTTGAAGGAATTTCTTGAGGAAACAGCAAGGGCACATTAGAAAAGAAGAAACAGAAGTTTAGCTGTCATTGTTTTGCTATTTTACTATAAAGTCTCAGTTATTTTCTCTGTAAAATGAGTATAATAGGATGTCTGTTGGGCAGACTGGTCAGAATACAGATTTGCAACAGTTGGGGAAGTTACAGTTTGAGTGATCAACAAAGATCAGATGAATATTCCATCTTGTTTCAAAGTAAGATGTGATAGCTTAACCCTATGTGCATTGGACTTGGGAAATGGAGTGCATTTTACATACACACACGTATCCCCACATGCACAGAGTTAATAGCTGTGACTTAACTGATAAACTCTAATTTAACTGTCATCATGTGAGCATGACCAGCGATTTATATGCAGAACTGTAACAGTCCTCCCCAGCTTTGTCACTCCTGTTTTCTGAGTAGACACACCACCGGCAGATGCTCTTTTGCCAGGGGTGATGGTTCAGGCTGCAGTACACAGAGCATGGCTAGTTAGTAGGTTTTATGAAGTGTTAGTTGTGCTGGTGTTGCAGCCATTTATCTAGGGAACTGAGATATTTTCATAGTGGTCAGTTGCTTGAGATGTTTTCCATTTTCCTCTGTTTTTGTTTACCTAAAGGAAGCCAAATGTTTTGTGAACCGAAAGGAAGCCAAATATTTTGCTAGTATCCCATCAGTACTGCAATAATATTTTGGTAAACTGGTGCAATGCACTTTTCCATACTTTTTGGCAGTAAATTCCCATCTATGGGCCAAAGGTTTGGGTGGCATGTATTTGAAGCACCAGGAGAAATGCTGCCTTTTTTTGAACTGAAGCAAAGTTCATTCCATCAATAGGTTACCTCTGTGTGTGATCCCATCGCCCTCATCCAAGGTGAAAGCTTTTGAATTTTTCTGGACTTCTGTCAGTGGGAATGTCTATCAGTCTTGGTTTTTCTGTGCATCCCAAACCTACATTAGCCAGAGAAATTAATGACAAACTCTCATCTAAGCTCAGCAGATGAGTCCATAAGTGAGACATGGTGATAATTAAAACTTCAGGGGCACTTAACTTAGTGCTTGAGGTACCAGAACTCATGTTGTTCCTGCCAGCCTTCTCAGCTGTAATGGCATAGCAGCCTGAGCACTTCTCTTTCTGAAGGCTCCATACCCGTGCCTACCCTGCAGGCTATGGACTAGGGGATTCAGTTGTGTGTCAGTCTTAGTTTCTAATTAAAAGACATTCAATACATAGCCAATGTTTCCTTGTGCCTCTTTGCTCCATGTGCTCTGTGTTCAGAAGGTTCTTTGGGAATGTTACATTTTGTATGATCGAGAGACTGAAGGGCTTAACTCTTGCTTGTGGGTTCTCCTCTGCTGTTAGGTCTAAGATTTGTGAGAAGGAAAAAGAAAATAAGGAGAAAAAGCCTGAAAGAGTGGTTAAAGCTTAAGAACCAAGTCTTTTAATGACAGAGTAACAGCCAGCATGAGCTGACTCGCAGGATGCTGTCTCCTCTTCATCTCTCGATCAGCAGGGAGAAAGACAATGAGAATTCCCTCTCTGCTTTCTCATCGTGTCATATACAGAGTTGCAATATTATTACTCAGTTCAGGTTTGGATTCTGAATTGTTTTGATTTGGACTTGTTACATTCTGGATTAGATTTTCATTTCAGTGAACTGCATTGGCATCACTTTTCCTTGTCCCTTGCTGTACAAGTCTGCTATATTCCTTGTCCCCTTTCTGTGTAAGCAATGCATTTATACAATGCCAATGTATAGCTGAAGAGGTTATACAAAGCATCCATTTATGACTGAAAGAATCCTGCATTTTAAACCTATTTTTAGAAATTAATGAAATGCAGCATGTGAAATGTTGCACTATGTCACACTCATGGATCACTGGGCACCGTACAGAAGTTTGTAAAACATTGCTATTTCAGTTAATTATAGTGTTGGGAGTCTGTACAGTTGTCTGAAAAAAACCTCAAACCACCCAAAAAAACCCCAGAAGGATTTAAAACAATGAAAGGAATTTAGTTTAGCAAAGCATTTATTGCACTGTGATCAATAACATGAAAATAATTTTAATGTGTTTTTGGATTTCAGTTGAAAACTTGGTGCAGCTTTGAAACACATGCAGAACCGAAATCATCCTGTCTTCATGCTTTTACATGACCTCTCTACACATTAAAAACACCTGTAGTAGTGAAAAACTAAACATTTTGGCCACGTATGTCTTTATGCTGCCATGCTTTGGTGGTTGTTGCATCGTTTTCTCACTACAAAAAATGGCACATGTAATTATAGGGGAAGGCACAATTACAAATTGCACGCAATTACATCCAAACAAGTAAACAAAATAAAACTACATTCAGCAAACTAAGGAATAGCTGAAAGCCTTTTAATGGAGATGCCAAAGATGAGCTTTTGCAGCTCTACAATTTGCCAGTCAAATTGTCATTTGGGAGAACTTCCCCACTGAAGCTTAGAGTAGAGCAAATGATTGGCAAATTGTCTTTCTAAATTATTATATACTCCTCTGATTGTTTTTTCCCCTATTATTCTTTGACAAGATCTTAATATTTTCAAAGTTGAGAACTTGTGTATGTCTCTTCAAAACCTCACTTCCCTGTTCTGCATGTCTCATGAAGTGAGACATAAGCACTATGGGGCACGTCTCAGGAAATAAATAATATTTTGAAGGCACGATGGTAATGAAAAAAGCTTTATGAGTTTTTAAGAAGATTGCACCAAGGAGGATAAACACTGCCTTTATATTGTTCAGAAGTTTTTCACTGAAATAAGTTCTATCTTCTGGATCTAAATCAATAGGAGAAGTAAACAAAGCTGCAGAGATAAGGTCATGCTCTCCAGTATAGAGAGAACCTGTTCTAAAGAAATCAAATTTTGGTTGTAGCCAACAGCTGAAGCTGAGAGGGTCTTTGTTTGTCTTGTGTACCGTTACCAGAGCTGCAGTGTAATTAATGCCAGTTAACACTGCAGGACACACTGATCAAACGGACCTTTCCTCGTACCTTTGCTGCCATGCTCTGCCTTTCACATAGAGCTGCAGCAGCCCTAATGGAATTTCTTATGAGAAGCGACACATTCCCACACAGGGTGCTTTTTGGTT
Organism: Zapornia atra; assembly: GCA_013400835.1. Taxonomy (NCBI): domain Eukaryota; kingdom Metazoa; phylum Chordata; class Aves; order Gruiformes; family Rallidae; genus Zapornia; species Zapornia atra. The sequence goes on along the minus strand of VZTU01005562.1, from coordinate 65,070 downwards.
CATCTAAAAGTTATTGAGGGGGTTGGATTAAAGGAAGAGCTGGCTTAAGGATTCTTCCTTCCTTTGAATCAAAATAAAAATAAATAAGGAAAAGTTCCTCAGCTTATCCAGACAGTCACATTATTTTATGATATCATGGAATGTGTTCTGCAGCTGCGTCCTCTTGACAAATAATCCTCCTTCTCCACCAACAGCATACTTCAAGATAATTGGCTGAACTTCTCATAGCAAATAATTATTTGACCAATTAAAGCTGTTAGTCTGCAGAGTAATGAACTGTGAATAGAATTTTAATTCCTATGAAATCCTGTGTTTTCCAAATGGAGGGGAGATAAAGAGTATCTCAAAGTTGTTGAACAAATAATTTCTTTTGAAGACACTGAAAAGATGCAAAAGTTTTCTTTCTGCAAACACTTCTGGAAACCAAATGCTATTCAGATTCATGCTGTGGGGAAAAAAGCAGTAACAGGAGGGATGAATACTGATGTATCAGATACACAGCATTTCTTTTAGACAGATTTTTTTGGGTTTTTTTTCTTTAGTTTGTTTACCCAATATCATGTAATAAAAGATTATCTGTAGAAGTCTGATCTACATATAAGGCCCTACCCTGTTCTGTGAAGAATTTTCCATTTCAAGCTACTTCAAAATATTATTCAATTAAATGATACAACAAATTGAAACTATGCATAGCATTTTTCTCCTGCACCTGTGTAACAAATAGACTAGCAATCTATATCACTATTAGATTAAACCTGTGTTGAAGCTATGCAGCATATCACCAGCTCCCTGTTTTGTCAACTCAGAAGAAACCAGCAGTGGGAGTTTCTTTGAGATGGGGCATCTTTAAAATGGCCTTGTAATTGGGCAGTCTCATACCTGAAATATTTTCATTTATGATATTTAAACTGAGTGGGTGAGTTAGTGGAATGACTTGGGTTAAAAATGCTATTGGAAGATAAAAAAAGAAGCAACCAAGAGTTACAGGGAGAAAAACTGCTTGCTTGTGCATTGAATAAACCATCAGAAAGCTAATGAAAGTAGGTTAAAAAAAAAAAAATCAAATCTAAGAGTAGATGGCCAAGCCAAGAAAATCTGAAAAATAAACATAGTGAGCAAAGTAGAATTAACGAAAGAAGCAGAATCTAAAGACTAAAGCTAAAGTATTTTAATTGTCAGAGCAGAAGGAGTAGCTGAAAGCACAGAATTTATCAGACTGAAACAATGGCATGTTTGCATCACCATGTTCTGAAGTAATTTGCCTGTAGGACAGAAAAATATCTTGTTTTGAAATCAGATTAAAATGCAGCACAGTCTCCCAGGTTTCTAGTTTAGGGTAGTTTTTTGACAGCTACCAATGTCAGAAAAAGCTTCCTATCTTGGTGTCTGCACTTTGGGCTAGGGAATTAAGAGAGAGGTAAGAATCATAGAATGGCATGGGTTGGAAGGGACCCCAAGGATCATAGAGCTCCAAACTCCCTGCCACATGCAGGGCCACCAACTTGGATTGGATCTACACAAGGTTGCCCAGGGCCCCATCCAACCTGGCCTTGAACACTTCCAGGGACGGGGCATCCACCACCTCTCTGGGCAGCCTGTTCCAGCACCTCACCACTCTTTCTGTAAAAAAACTTCCCCCTAATATCTAATCTAAACCTTCCTTCCTTTAGTTTTAATCCATTCCCCCTTGTCCTGCCATTATCTACCCTTTTAAAAAGTTGAATCCCCTCCTGTTTGTATGTTCCCTTCAGGTACTGGAAGGCTGCAGTGAGGTCCCCCCACAGCCTTCTCTTCTTCAGGCCGAACAAGCCCAGTTCCCTCAGCCTCTCTTTGTAGGGCAGGTGCTCCAGCACTCTAATCATCTTCTTGGCCCCTTCATCAAGCCCTAAGGCTTTGATGAATCTTGTGTCAGTGTGTACATGGATCTATGTTTGAGGTACCTTTTGCTTTCTGGAGTCTGCAGAGACATTGCTTAGATTTCAGTAGTCTAAATTTAAACTAAAGGTGGTTAAAATTTAAAATATATGAGAGTACGGGTTTAAAATTAACATACACCATAAAATACCATCAGAAAATTTCACCTCTCTACTTTTGCTTAATATCACATTAATTCAGCTTAAAATTTTAAGAAATTAAAAAAAAATATATTTAATGTTTGGCTTCTGCATAGCTCACTGATGCCTCAAATTGGGAGTGTTCACCAAATTGTCCCCAAAGACCATCAGCTGATTCACAGCATTAGGTCTCCCAGGCTTCACATTTGCCCATTTCTAAAATACTCTGACTGCAATCTGTCCTGAAGTTGTGAAGAACAGAGTCAGTGTCACGTGCACAAGTGCAGGACAGGTTTTAGCTTATCCAATGTGACACTGCTGTGATCCCACCCTAAATGCCCTATCATCTCCACCCTCATGCTAGCGCTGGCCTCACTTCACCTATCTGGGAGCTGACATGTCTTTCTCTGGTTAGGATTCTTTACTAACCATCTTTACAGACTTTGTTTTCCCTGTATCAGTTTTTTGCCCACTTTGCTCAGTGCAGACAGCAGCGATTCTCCCTCACAACCAGGGTGTCTGTACATTAATGCTTCAGTTCAGCTCAGGGATGTGTGCTTGTTAAGTGAATAAAGGAGATCATTTAGCCCTCTGAACAAACTGTATTGATTAAATATTAGCAGTATTTCAAGACTGCTTCTTTCTGTTCTGGCAAACCTCTGTCCTTCTCATGTGTTTGTTTAAATACAAAGAGACCATGTAGAAATGGAGCAAATTTTCATAGCTCCTCAAGTGAATGATGTTTTGTGATTGTCACATGTAATAGGTTTTCACAAAATATAGGAGGAAATAATAGAAGCAGGGATGCAAGGAGGGTACATATGTTTTCTTTTTCTTTCATCTCCTCATGCTTATCTGAATAGTAGCATACAGAATCTTTCTTCAGTCTCAAACTCAAGGTTAATGTTGGATCACTTCTCCCTGTTGTGGACTTAACAGAATGAATGACAAACAGCACACAGAAGTCTGAAAGGCAATTCATCCAGCAGTACAATCTTCCTTCCACCCAGCTGGTAATCAAAGGCTGCAGGTTTAATTAGTACTACAAATAACCTTGATATGATATTAAGTTTAAGTAAGAATGTCATTATATGTCAGTAATTAGACCAAAGCAAATATTGCAAAGAGTTATTTGCCAGTCCAAGTTGCAAGGAAATCCAATTGTTTTGGTTTTGTTTGTTGTTTTTTTTTCCAGTCCTGGGGGCTTTCACTTACTTTTTGCAACATTAATAAAACCATACTCTCATTTACAAAGTTGTGCAAAGGAAATTACATGCACATCTGTGAAATTATGTTCACAGCTGGTTTGGTTAAAAAGAGATCAAAACAGGGAAGGAATGTCATTGGAATTCAGAAACCAACTGTAGAGCATCACTATATATCTAGTTGGTTTCTGAATGAATATAAACAGTTGATTTCTGAATTCTTTATTTATATGTGTATATATATATAAAATAGTCAAATGCCCGGCAAGAAACTGTATCTCTAGTCCCCCCATTGTCAATCAGTTCTTTCTACCTGAAAGGCAGCCATAACGAACCTTTATTCTAATGGGGTAGGTCACCTATGCCTGCATCTATTTTAAAGCCCTGTAATTGCTTTGATTTCTATGGACTTACTCTTGATTTCTATTGCTAAAGTAAATAAAAATATTAACTAATATAACCACATAATCTCCATATAATTATATAGATGTTAGCTATATTGGCCTCTTGGCATCATACTTGAAAGACCGAAGTAAAGAACATCAGCTGCCTTGCAGAAAGGTTAGAGAACATTAATAGATCCAAACAGAAGAAAAAAAATCAATTAGGGGTCTAATAAACAAATCTCCAAACAATGTATTGTGTATGCTCTTGGTATGTAGTCAATTATACATGATCTTGCATCTATTTTTTGCTTTTCCTGTATATCTGATTACTTGAATTTAATAATTCACGTGCTGTCTCACCATCAACATACCCTTGAGACCCTGATCTGATGTTTTTCAAATTAAAGCCTCATTGGTTATGTTAAATGGAGCTAAAGGTATATTTCAGGAAAATGAGAAGGACATATCAGTGTTGACATCTCTTCCTAGAACTCAGGAAGGAAAATGATGTTGCAATCTCAATCTGAACCTTGTTTGAAGACTTTATTTAAATCAAGCTTTCACATTTTCCCATTATTTTTTCTTGGTGACTCGTGTGTATGTGTGTATGTATATATGTTTCTGGAGGAATTAAAGTGTACAGCAAACTTTTCATTTGAAGCAGATGGTGACTGTGAAGATCATAGTTGTATTAAACCTCACAAATCATTCTTATTTTGTGTGTGAGGTTAGTATAGAGGAGTTAGGTTATATAAAGATTTTGACAGAGTAGCTACCTGTTAGTGGCTCTGACACACTACATAATTAGTAGGATCATTTAAAGGGAACTGAGCTGTGTTTCTGCCAGTGTTCAGCTCCTGTCTGCATCTTCCATGTCTGTTTGCAAGTGATTTGTCTGGTAATTATGACACTTTAAACTGGGAATTTGTCATATCAAAATGTTTGTAGGTAGTTCTGAATATGTAGAATTCATTCTGCGTAGATGGTGTGCACAGGCTTCCCAGCCTGGATGTTACTCTCTGATGGCCCTCAGGTCTGTGTTTATATTACACTGAACTCCTACAGGAAGGTGCTTATTTGGTGTGAATAGTTGGCATCATCCTTAATACATATTGTGTGGTCTTCATGTAGTGGTATCTCTGAAAGCTGCACGTGGAGCTTCATGTTTTGGCATTTTAGTGAAATAATTATCTGTCTTGGAAAGAGCGTTACCGACAAGCACATCATCATCTAGTTGGTGAACCCCTAGATACCTGCATCAGATTCTTGTGTAGTCTTTTTTCTGTATTTTGTTGCTGTATCTTCTGCTTGCTGCCACTATGGCACTTTTTTTTTTTTTGATGTTTCATCTGATTTTTATGTTTTTCCCTTTTTTCTCCTCCAGCCTAGTGACTTTTGTCAACTGGTTACCTTTAATCTGAGCAAGCAGATAATGTTTTATCTGCTTCCAAGTACCCAGATCAGGTGGGCCTATACAAAAGGATGAAAAAGAAAATGAGTTACAAATACATGAGGAGTACCTTCTACTCAATGTCTTGGTTTTCATTCTCTACTAAAATATGGTAGTACTTCATTAAAGGGTCATCAACATAAAAGCAGGTGTTGCTCTTGAAGATGTATCCCCTGAAAGATGTATCAAACCCAGTGCTCTCAAAAATTTTTTTTTTTGTTATAAATGTAATTACTCTTCTTCATGCTTCCTGTTCTTGCTGTTCATCATCCTCTTAAAATGATTTTCCACATTTTGTATCTTTTTACTGGCATTTTCCTTTTTCTTTTTGAAGTGTTTCTCTATCACAGTACAATGGTATTTTTTTCCATGCTTTCTGTCTGCTTCATCTAATGCAGAAAGAGAGAAATCAGTGATGGGTATCCTTCTCTATTGTCTCTGTGGGCATCTTTCCTTCTGTAAAATCAGGTTTTCTGACATAAGTTCAGATAATGCAACAAATAAACAAAACATCCCAACTGCCTTACATACCTCCCTACCAGTCTGCCCACCTGGTTGTCTGCCTACATACCAGGATGGAGAAGGTTCACTCCATGTCCTGAGGGCCAATGTGACACCCCAGCTTTCACTTACACTTGTGGTTTGTGAGGATTAACATCTCACTCATTTCATAGGAGATAGAGAGAGATTTTGATAAAATTAGGGTAATGAACAAAATCAGATTGAAATCTCATAGTTCTGGAAGATTTTTTCTGGACAATTTTTATTTAAGAAAAAGTTTTTAAGTGTCATGTAATTTAAGTACTTAATTTGTGGTTTTTTAAGTTTACTTTCTATATCTTTGCTCATGGGTGATACTGTAGGTTTTAGGGTGGAGAGGGGCAAATATTTTTCCCTTTGCCTTTTTCTTTTAAGGTTGTTTTTGTGTTAAGCATGGAAACAGGGTCAAATCCTGATTGTTATGCTGGCCTAAAGAATAAATGTCAGTGAGCTCATATGCACGGAGGGACTTGTTCTCCTGAGATTATATCTCTGTTGAGCAGCTCACTGAAGCTCTACAAAAGACCTATTACAGTCAGATCTGACAATCATTTGGATCTCTCTGCATGTCAACAACTGTCCACAGATCAGGGGTGACGGAGAGATCTCTAGCTGTATGGAAACAGATGTCAAACCACTCAAGCATTCTTCCCAGTTGTTGAATGTAGATAAGTTGTAAATCACCTTAGGTCAAGGGAAAAAAAAAACCACTTATGAGAAGGCACAGGGAGAGCTAGGTGAAAAAGGGAGATAACAGCTCTAGAAAAGTAGCTTGTAAAATCTTCAATTCCTTCGAAGCAGTGATAACTATGAAAGCATTTGGATTTCTACTTTAATTAACGCAGCTGCTTGTGACAATGCAGCCTTCAAACACGCAATCTGGCTTAAAACATCTCATCTAAGGGATTGAACTGATGGTTCCAGCGTTGCCATCAGAACTAAGATATGGGTTTGAAGGATGGCACGCTTGGCTGAAGAGGAGACACTCAAATCTGTAGTGATAATCTGTTTCTTCAACATGCAGCGCGCTGTTGCGTTCCGGGATGAACATGACCAAGCTTGGCCATGCTCAAGGGCTGCCTGAGATTGGCCTGACTTCTCTGCACCACTGCACTACTGGGTTTTGGTTCTGTAAAATAAAACAGTAGTCACAGTGACTTCAAAATACATACAGGAGGGAGAAGAGGGCTAACTGCCTACAGCTTTCATCTGGGAAGCTCTTAGAAGACCTAACCAGAATGAAGGTATTTGGTTTCCAGCTCAGTGAGTGCATACGTGCACCTGTGCCTCCAACTTTCAAACAGTCTTTGATAGGGAGAACTATCCTTCCATAAAACCCCGAGGGAGACACAGAAGAAAAAAAGTAAATAAAATTTGTTTTAAGTCATTTTCAAAACTTGGAGGGAAGAAATCCACCTTTCTTTATGAAGCAGTTTTGCCAAGTTCAGTGCAGGCATAAAATCAATTTCTCCCCATTGAAATCTGCTTTTCATTTCACTGCATTATACCGTGTGCATGATGGGCTGGGGGGTGGAGTTGTCTGTCAAGGCTGAAATAACTCTTGCTGCCTCACTTCTTCTTGGTATAGAAGTTGCCTACCTGATGAAACTGCCCGTGGTTCATAAGAGAAGCGATGGGAGTAGCAGAAGGTTCCAAACCTTTATGAAAATTGATTACTTGTTTTCTTCAGTTCACATGCATGCGGTATATAAAATAAATTGTCAAGTAGTCTGTTAAAAGAAGATGATTTCCAGCAAATGAAGGCAAATATAGTTATAAACCAGGAAGGACTTGAAGTGGAAAAAAACCCCAAACAAAACAAAAACCCCAGAGCCAAAGTAGGAATGTGGCAATAACAACCAAATCTTTTTCTGTATTTATCTGTCTGTGGCTTGAGTCCAGCACAAACCAGATGGTATCTGAAATGCTGAACAATTTAAGCTACAGGCTGAAGCAGTCTCAACTTGCCCATTAAAACCAAAGCAAAACACAATTATTTTACTTACTGATGTTGTGTAAGAGCTACAGCACAGACGCTTAGGAGGGTATAGCCTCAAAAATATGAACTGGTGCAAGATGGGGAGTTATACGGTTATGTTAAGAGTTTTGGGGATATGCTGCAAAATATGGACTTGGTTGGTGAATGGGAGCTGATGTCTTGAAATAGGCACAAGGCATGGGCAGTATCAGTTCTAATTAAATACTGTTGAGAAAGATATGAAACAGCGCAACATAGTCTAGACATGACTATTCATCAAAGATGGGGAAAATTCAAGTTCACCCATTTCTTCTGCTCCAGTCAAGAACTCTCAACTACATGGCAACATTCTGGGGACCATTTTTGCAAAAGGAAAACATTTTTTTTTCTATGCTGCTTCTATTTGGAAAGAAAAAGTAAGCTGTAGCAAAACAGCTAGTGAAGATTAGCAATAGAAAACCTAGAAAAATTCTCAATAAAATGACAATTTTTTAAAAAAAAGCATAAACCTCTAGAAATGATGAAAGGCTTGTTATAAATGTCGTCTTTGCTTTTATTGAGGGTTTTGGGTTTTTTTTTTTGGGGGGGGGGGTGGAGGTGTTTGGTTTTGTTTTGTGTTTATTAAGTTGCACCAGGGGAGGTTCAGGTTAGAAATGAGGAGAAATTTCTTCTCAGAAAGAGCAGTTGGGCATTGGAACGCTTTACTCAGGGAGGTGGTGGAGTCACCTTCCCTCGGGGTGTTCAAGGAAAGGTTGGTGAGGTACTTAGGGACATGGTTTAGTAATACAGGTGGTAGGGGGATGGTTGGTCTTAGATGATCTTGGAGATCTTTTCCATCCTTAATGATTCTGTGATTCTATGATATCTGTTGGGAAATCTACTTTTCCAGAAGATGAGAGAAAAATGGTAAAATGTACAGTCTCCTTGGAATTGCTGTGGCACAGGGATTATCTGCAGCTGAAAAAATGAAGATGCAAAAATGTTCAGAAAAATGAAATCTTGGTGGTAAATAGAGGTTTAGAACCGAGATGAAATGGGAAGTCTGAAGGAAAAAAAGACTTAATAGCGTGTGGCTGGTGGACTAAGAAGACTGAGGTGCCATTGTGAATACACATCAAGGGGAAAAAATGTATTTAGTTAACATTTAGATTTCTTTCTTCAGCTGTAAAAGGACACTAATTGTATAATTTGCAGTTCATGTTCAGAAAGGGAAGAGATTTGCTGTGAACTAAAAGTCACGCTAGGAAATAGCCATGCAGGCCCGAAATTGGCAGTTCTGCACAATAGGCCAAGCATGAATTCCATTACCCCGGTGGCACGGCTGCTCTGAAAGCAAAGCTCGCTGTACACTGCCCAACGCTGTGTAAAAGTCAAGCTGAGTAACAGGAAAGAGGATGTTCAGTGCAGCAATTAGTCATGAAGTAATGTAAGGCCTTTGAAAAAAGAACCTGAATGATGAACAAAATGCTGTGCCTATCTCAAAATCTACTTGTTAAACCAGTTAAAATCCTGGCAGTGGATGTACAGAATTTCAATCGTCTGATAAACTGATTTTTGCGGATGTAAAATTTAAACTTTGAATAATTCATTGAGAACAAAGGAGTTTTGGAAACTTGGAATGTGTCAGACTTTAAGTACCTAAAAAATTGGTTTCTGCTTTTAGGCACCTAAGTCTACGGACTTCTTTGTTCAGAAACTATGGCAATTTCTCTGAGAGCTTAACTGGGAACTGAAGAAGTTAACTTGGAAGATTTTCAATCAGAGCTCTAGGTAATAGGTGTTTGTGTCTGCACACCAGTAAATATACCAGGGAAACAATGAGGGTATGGAGGAGGTCTTGGACCTCTCAGGAAGGTCTACAAATCTTCCTCTTGTTTATCTTTCTACATAGAAAGGTGTCTCCATGGCAGTGAATAAAGTATATATTTGTAGACATTCAGATCTTTTTTTTAATAAATGTCTTTCTTTTTGAAAAATAAGACCTTATTTTTTCAACTCATTTAGATTAAGGAAGAAGCGGTTTTCTTACTCATCAAAGCCTTTCAGCAAACATTGTACATCTTTAAGAAAAGTGCACAAAAATGTTATAACAAATGTACATCTTAATTATTTTTTCCCCCACACCCATTTTTTTCATACATCTTATTGTCTCTGATCTTGGGTTATACTTCCTATGTTACTTTGACTGTGCCAATATGTTTTCTACTAATACTTTTTTGTTTTTAAATTGTAAATGTTATCTTTAACATCAATACTCACTCATGGATTCTGTAGCTCCTCTCTAGGCAGTGTCAGGGGGAGAAACTTTTAAAACTAATATTCACATGAGCCACTGCCTGAAGCAAAGGAGCCTTACAACTGTTGTTTTATGGAAGTCAATGGGAAAAGCACTTCTGTTTAACTGTAAAATAAAGTCCTTGAAATTTACTTGGATACTCGTTCACAGGCTGGGAGGTTTACTTGTTACTTTTCTTCTGATGAAAGAGAATTACCTTGAAGGATGTCTGGTACAAGCAAAGTTGAGGAATAAGAGTCCAAAGAATAGTTCTGAAATGAAATTATACATTTGCAAGAAAAAAACAGAGCCTATATTTTTACATTGTGATCTCAGCTTCAACACCTTCCTTTTAATGTGTAAAGTAAATGCCCCAGGGTAAAAACAGATGACAGAGAGTGCAATTTGAAGAGCAGAAAATGAGTCAGGACTAAAGAAGCACTTAAAAGCGGTATTTTTTAAAAATAAAATCTTGAAAAACAAAGACCACTAGGAGGTAGAAAATAACAAAAGATGGGAGAGAAGTCCCCAAAATAGCAAATTCTTTTTTATTATTTTTAATTTTTTTTTGGCCATAAAAGCATCCACAGGATAATAAAGAGAAACATCATTCTTTTGGTGTTGTAGCTAAGAGGTCCAGATGCTGGGGACCATTCTTCATGGTGTGGGCTTCTCTGTTTTTCATCATCTTTTGCATGGGACAAAAGCAAAAGGCTTCTGTCAGAAAGAGCAGGCATAAAAGTTACATTTGAAATACTCCTCTCCAACTCCATTGTTTACTGACGTTCTCTAATCGAGCCGCGTAGGTCAAAGAGCAAGAAAAAAGAAGTTTCTTACATTCTTTTAAAACTCAAACAAATTTCAGTAGCACAAGAATGAAACATCAGTTTTGAAATGGCAAAATGGGGATAAAAAGTCAGCCCAGCAACTGATCTTCTTAACTGATCTTCTTGGGTTTAGAAAGGCATCAAAAAGCTGTAACGCAAAACGGGCAAATGGACAGTAAAACAAACACTCTTCATTTGGGTCTGTTTTCAGTCTGTTTTCATTCAGAGAACAAAGCAGGATTCATTAGGGTGAGGTTCCAACAGGTTTTTTATTTTGTTTAAGCAAGACTAACTAGGCTAACTCCAGGCTTTGTACAAAAATATTACGCACATTCAAACAGCATGCAGAGTATGCAGAGAGCAAAAGAACAGCTTGCAGAAAGATGACTGGTAATGTACCCACTTCCATCTTTTTCCAGTAAAACACAAAACAAGAGAATGAAAATTCTACAGTCTCTTAGCAGCTCCCATCCTTCTTAACCTCCAGTTCAGTTCTTTGGTTAGGAAATAAGAAACAATTTTCAATTCCCTCTTTGCTTTAGGGCTGCAAGAACCAGCATACATATAGTTGCAGCACTGAAAGCCCTGGTTGATTCGAGCTGGAGTTGATCACAGTAAATTGATTTAATTTCATATAAAGTTTGTTTGTGACAGCTGTGCTGGCATCTCTACCGTGATGCTGTAGTTTACTGTGAACACCTCTGCTTCAAGCTATCTCCAGTGTTTCTACATAGCACTGCTCAGAAGTATGAAATGGATGTCACTCACTGAGCTTAGAGGACTTTTCCAGTCTCAATATTGAATTCAGTTGTCCTAATTTCACTCCATGTGCTTTATGTGCTCTGGATCTAGACCCAGAACATTTGAAGGTAGTGAATAGGAAAAAAAATTACATTTTTGCGGTACGTTTTTAAAGCAGAATTTCTGTGGGCACCATTGACTGTTTTACTTTGGGAGGAAATAAGAGACATTCAGGTGTAAGAAACTGAACGCTGAAAAAACATAACTAAAATCACATCCTGCTCTACTGGAAGTTGCTTAAGGTTAATAGGAGTTAATCCTGGATGAAAGCTAAGCAATGCTAAGAAAAGGACCACAATTATGATATTTTTTAGGTCCTAACCCAGAACTACACAGCACAAAGGGAAACTATTGAGATTAATAGGCTACTATTGTCAATGCAGCAGTCTGTAAATGGAATGCTTTAAATATATAAGTCCTGAAAGTCCTTAGGAATGTATTCAGGTAAAATGTGAATATTACAATCCTTTCTTTCTGCGCTACTTTCAGAATAAAGTGACTTTTGTGCTTCACAAATGAACTACTTCTCCTATAATCTGACTGTAAAGAGTATAAATGATTCTGACAGCATTCAAACTCACCCCTGCATCTTCTGTAGATATCAGTTACACGCTTTCTGTCATTATTTAGTCATCATTGTAGGCTTTAAAAAAAAACCCCAAAAAACACACAACATAATCAGTATCCCAACAGTATCTTTTATATATTGTCACTTTCCTGGAAAATTTCCACTTTTTATTTAAAGTGAACAATAAATGTCCCTACACAAAAGATACTTAAATTGCAGCACTTCTTCCAAGCTGCAGTGAGCCTATCTGGGTTATAGGTACTGCTTGTTCTCAGTGAGAATTACTGAACACCGATTCACTTGTAGTGTTTAGGAACCATAAATAAAAGGTTGCTTCTTTTATTCCCCCCCCCCATCCTCCCCACTATAGTATAATATAATGTAAGTCAGACTGATATCATTAGGGTCACCGCTGGTGTTGAAGGGCATGATGCTGTGCCCATGCATGTAAAGATCAGTATAGCATTGAAGTTAAAAATACCAGGCTCTTACTAGAAAATTAATGCATATCAAAATGTCCTCAGTCTTCACTGCTACATGTCAATCAGTGGGATGGAGAATGTTTTTGGTTTTTTAAAATTTTTTATTATCATGAAAGTACAGAGACACTTGTATCCTTTTCCCTGTCTAAATCTGGAGGGATTTTTTTTAAAGATCAGTACAAGAACTTCAGATTGTTTGCTAAGTATAGATCCAGTGTTAAATGATGTTTTTATTTATTGAGTTTTCCTGTAACTGTTGAATCTCAATGTACTAAGACAAGACAGTAAAAATGTTCTAGACAGACACTCTTATTTGGACAGAGTAGCATGTTCCAGTTTTCAATACTATATATAAGCCTAGCATAAAATACATCTTTCTTATAAACCATTTTGACATATTCTTGGTTTTGAGGTTGGAAAACATTACAAATATTCAACTGAGTATGTTTTTTAATCTTTATTCTTGACGCTTAAAGCCCAACACAGGGGCAAATGGTCCTAACAGCTATCTTAAGTCCAGCTCAGCAGAGTCTGTGATTAACTGGAAATCACTTCACTACCCATCCTGTTGTGAAAGTGATTAAATACTTCCAATGAAGTTTTTATGACTTAAAAGTACAGCCATATCTTTGTTTCTCTTTTCAACACACTAATTTTACCTAATTAGTTAATCACCATAAACTTCTAGTACAGATACATAAAACCTTTCTAAAAATACTGTGCACAGATGCTAAGACAAATTATATTCTGAGTCCATTTTCCTTTGTAGTTTTTAACTGTTTCATATAAATTTGCATTGAAATGATTTGATTTTATTACACAATTTCATAACAAGAAGTTAGTTTCAGGTTTTGGTTTTTTTTTTCTTCTGAATTGATTGTGAACCTAGCATTTTAATGATGGTTTTGATACATTTAGATATTGTTAGATAAAAGAAAAAATTGTTTTCTTATTTTAGAGTTTTATTTTTAAAATGCTTTTTAGAAGTAACGCTGCTAGGTTTGATAAAACATACAAACCCAGACACGTTTTGGATTGTTGTCTTCCAGTTTTCATTGGGTGTTGTTATTCAGGTGTTATTATTCACCCTTTGCCTCTACCAAGGTCCCTATACTTCTGGACTGCGTTTCCGCTTGAGTCCTCTGAAGGGATTCAGCTCTTCTAGGACATGGTGAAAAGCCTAAAATACATTATAGCCAGAGCAAAGTCTGAATGTTCCACTCAGAAAAACTGTGTCATTGACTGATCAGTGAGGAAAAGTCTCTGTAGCTCTCCTAAAGGACCAGAACACAGCAAGCAACTAGTATTTTCACCCACTGTTCTTCCTCTGTATTTCACATGAAATTGTTCTTGCTTCTTCAGACTGGCCAGACTTTAATCCCCTGTCCCCTTCTCTTGGGGGCAGGATTCTGCTACAAGCCAGGCATCGACTCCTGGAAATTCCAGTCTGTTGGGCTACTATTTTAGCAGTAAATTACTGATTTTTGTTTCAAACAACATTGTTATAGAGAATTACACCGAAACAGACATTTTAAAGCATTTCTTCAGTTAAACCATGAGCACTTTGGCTCTTTGCAGTCTTGCCTGGGCACCAGCAGAAGCCCCCAGGAGTTTCTGAGTAGTGAATAAGGATCATATCTCCAAGTGTTTATATTCAATAGCAGATGAGGTGGCTGGGCCTTGAGTTCAGCACAATCTGAGTTCAAAAGGAATGGAAATGAACCAGCTGGATCATTCTTATTAATTGCATTAGTACCTGTCCAATAACGGGGGACGATCTGTTTTGAAAGGGCTGGAGTCTGCTGGCTTGTTAGCAAGAGATACTGTGTTTGTGTCTAATACGGGTTCTCTGCTTTCACTGCCCCGTTATCTGAGTGCACCTTGGGCTTTGTGCTGTGAAAAGGATACAACCAAGGCTGCACCCTGTTAAATAACACCTCTCTCGAATGAATTCAAGAAGATAAATGGGGAAGGAAGGTTATTTTATTTTATAGTTAGTAAACAGGCAAAACTACTATTTTCTCTGACTTGTAGTACCTATCACAGTGCAAAGCCTTTTAGAAATCTCTGAGAACTGCTAATTTAACATTTCCTATAAGTTTACAGTATTTGCTGCTAGCTGTTCCAACTCTTTGTGTGGGTTTTGGTTCACCTGTATTTGTTTCTAGGGAAGTGAGGATGTGGATGTGTTGTGGGATATGTGTTTACTTTGATATACACTGCAGTATATCTAATTTTGGTTTGAAATTAAAGGCATTCCAGGCTAAAACTAAAACAAATAGGACCCTCAGTGTCTATACAATATAAAGTCCTGTAATTTTTACCTTTTGACATGGTGATTAAATCTTCTACAGTGTTAAATTTTGTATTTAGAACAATTAAAATTGGTTCCCATCATTTCAGAGCATGACTGCATAAGAAGAAACAAGTCAGACAATTTATTTTAATTAGATGTAATTTACATTTATGTGACTGTGTACAAAATAAAAATGAATAACTTTATGATTGCAAACTACCTCTCTCAGTTTAAAACTGCATGAGATGTATTTCTACCTTACTGCAGCAAAGCTGAATTAAACATATAAGATAATCTTTAAAATGAATAAGTAATGCCAATTTAATAACATTTAAAAAGAAAAAACAACAAACAGGTGAAATGCTTTAGAAATTTTTCAACCTCTAAGCTAAATTTTCTTGTGGTTATAGAATGCAGTTATGCATTTTAATGGTAAATTTCTACCCCAAAATCATAAATAAAACATCATGTTGATGCTAACATCATCTACTAAAAAGTCTTAATGTCTTGCAAGCTAGATGGAACCTTCATTTGTTGTTGTTTAGGAAGTTCAGTGTCAGTTTATGTTCTAGCCCTTTCTTGTTTATAATAGGTTTGCATCTGATGTTGTGAGTCTCATCAACTCCTGTGAAATTTCACATCACTGGGGACTTGGGAACTATTTCTGAGTTTGAATTCCAGATGTTGTGATATGAACATGAGTTTAGTAAATTCTCTCTCAATCCATAGACATGTCTGAGGTGGTGTGTGGGTGCTTAAATGTTCCAAAGATGTAGGCCATAGGATTTCCATCAAAATCTCCAGAGCTTGTTATAGATGTGATCCAATAAATGACTCCTACTATTCTCTTATTTTAATTTCTGCAGTCCAACGAAGAGCCGAGCTGGAATGCTATAGAATGGAGTGTATATAGATGGATGATATGTGTAAATACAATCAAATACATTTTAGAGGTGTCTGATAGAGGTAGTATGAGATCCAGGTACATTCTGCTTGTATCCAGCCCTCCTCTTACACCCCTATATTGTTCTATAGAGGATATCCCCATGCATTTTTCCACTGACATTTACACTCTTGGGATATGTAAATATCTATAAGATAAGTCTTGATTTGTTACAATGTTGCTGCTATTAGATAGTCTAATTGTGTAAGTAATTAACACTTCTTTTGTTCACCTCATTATCATTTTTCTCAAATTGCAACTCTATTAGCAACCCATCCTGTATTGTGAATAGACATCAAGTCATTACAACAGTTGACACAAGACAGCCTTGAGACGTGTGACAGTAATTAAGTAAAAATCTCCAAGTTAAAAATAGGTTCCTTATAACTAAGGAAGAATGACCATCTAGGGGAGACAAAATTAATTTTTTACTTCATTGATCATAAAATATTGCCCTAGTGTGTTGTAGTAAATCAAAAAAAAAAAAAAAACCAACATTAAAAAAGCTTTTCTGTCTCTAGAAGTACAAAGAATATGAATTATTTTTGCTTCCTGCAAACTGCAAGTGGTTTTGTTGGGTTTTTTTCTTTTTTTCTCCTCCTCTTCCTCCAGGCTCCATTGACAAATATTTGTGAGTCTGTTCTTCAAAAATATCTAGGGAATACAAATCTGCAAGGATCTTCCTTAGATGATCCTCTCTAAGAGCGCTGGGGCACCTGCCCTACAAAGAGAGGCTGAGGGAGCTGGGCTTGTTCAGCCTGGAGAAGAGAAGGCTGCGGGGGGACCTCATTGCAGCCTTCCAGTACCTGAAGGGAACATACAAACAGGAGGGGAATCAACTTTTTAAAAGGGTAGAAAATGGCAGGACAAGGGGAAATGGATTAAAACTAAAGGAAGGAAGGTTTAGATTAGATATTAGGGGGAAGTTTTTTTACAGAAAGAGTGGTGAGGTGCTGGAATAGGCTGCCCAGAGAAGCAGTGGATGCCCCGTCCCTGGAAGTGTTCAAGGCCAAGTTGGATGTGGCCCTGGACAACATTGTGTAGATCCAGACCTGGAGGTTGGTGGCCCTGCCTGTGGCAGGGGGTTTGGAGCTCTATGATCCTTGGGGTCCCTTCCAACCCATGCCATTCTATCATTCTATGATATTCTGATACATCCAACACTCAAGAACTTAATAAAACTGTGTTTTAACTTCTCTAATTTTGAAGGGCTGTAGCAAAGAACATAAATTCTCTCTCTCTTATTGTCTATACTGTAAGTTTTACTGCAAAAGTGGAATCTCTGGTTGCTGTGCAAGTGTAAACCCACTAAAACTCGTTGACATGTAAGTATATTACGCAGGGCAGTTGTGATGGATGATTATGATGGTGGAAATTGATTTATCGTTGGTTTTAATCAAATGCCTTTGGCACACTGAATTTTGCAAGACAAAAGAGAGACTTGATTTTTACGGAAAGACATCTATCCTCCAGTGAGTTCTTCGTGTTACTTGCTTCCAAACACCAACCTGTTTGCTCCTCAGCTATATATTTTTGGTACTATTTTCTGACTGCAAAGAGGGAGAGGGTTTTTCATTATTTTTTGAGAGAATGCTTTTTCTTCCATCCTATGTAATTTTGCAAAGTTACACTTTTCCATTTATGACAGATTAAAATGAAAAGTTTAAGGGTGAAATGTAGGAATACATAAGAAAAAATCAGAGGTTTCAAAACTATTTGAGACCCATTTCTTATATTTATATTCACAACTCCAGGGAATTATAGATTGGGGAGTGGGAAAATGTTGTTTACTGGTTTAACACAATAGTAGGTAATACATGTTCTTTTTAGGGTGCTTTATATATGTACATATATTTATAGAGTCTTTTAAAAAGTGTAAGTTTTAAGCTTGAAACAGTCAAAGTCAGGTAATACATACAGAAAAGATGAGGTGCCAGCACCTAATGAAGCAGTAAGATCATAGGTTTTGATTTAAGTAAGATATTTACCTTAACATTAGTAAAGACCAGATTTTTTTAATGCATTCTATAGGCATGGCAATGTGTGATATGCAAAGTACACTCTGTTGAAGATGCAGCCTTGCTGGTGATATGAGTAGAGGCATTTTCCCTGACATCTGAAAAAATGCAAGCATGAAGAAAAAAATCACATGAAAACATATTTCTCTTTTGGGCTTTAGGTCCTTGTCAGCTTTTTTATAAAGTACAGTAACGTGTCGGCATTACTAATTTTCATTCCTATGCAGGGTGGCAGTCTTTAAGCACTATATATTTAGTAATTGATGTATTAGATTAATCTTCTGACACAGTGAATGAACTCTTTGGAAAGAATTTAGAACACTGCAGGCAACTCCAGTCTCCTTTCCTCTCCCCTTCCCTTTCCCTCTGCCATCGTTTGTTCTTTGTTTTTATTTTCTTTAACTAGAGAGGCTGCAGAAAATTTGGTGGGCCGGAAAGGTTTGGTGTTACCTTTGTGACCATTGATTTCTCTGACTGCTACTAACCTTACTTTAA
Organism: Zapornia atra; assembly: GCA_013400835.1. Taxonomy (NCBI): domain Eukaryota; kingdom Metazoa; phylum Chordata; class Aves; order Gruiformes; family Rallidae; genus Zapornia; species Zapornia atra. The sequence goes on along the minus strand of VZTU01005562.1, from coordinate 46,752 downwards.
AAAAAAAATAAAAAATCTCATAGTCATGCTATTCAACCTAGAAATGGTTAAATTTAGAGCTGTTCATTGAAAAATTGCTCCAGAATTGTAGAGCAGCTACACTGGATTGGGTTTGGCTGAGGGAGGTGGTTTTTTTCCTCCCTTTGGACACCTGAATTTCCTATTTGAGGTATTTTTTGGATGCAGGCTATCCAACTGCATCTGGTGAATTTTGCTACCCTGAGCTGATATTCATTATTATTCTAATTGCCTCCATGGATTTAATAGCTCATAGCATATAGATTGATGTTAGTTAAACTCCGATTCTGGCTCAATTCTGGTGGTTGCCCTCAGTCTGATCACCCAAAGAGCTGTATTCTGACTCCAGCCCTATCCCAGCCTATGTGTGCCTAGAGGGATTTGTGGATAATGATCCAAAACTATATCTGATTTAGGAAGATTTCCTCCTTTATTTCCTTTTCGTCAGACTTTGCACAACCTTCAGCAGAGTTTTCCTGGTTTTCTCCAGAGGCTATCAGCTACATTACAGTAGGAAAGATGAGTCCTGTGTCTCTGTTAATTATTTACATCTTTGTTGTGAAGATGAGCAAGTGTCTGACACAGAGAAAACAGTGATCAGGAAAAAGATAGCCAAAGGGAAACATTGTTGGAGAACCGTCTCAAACAGTGCTCCTGACAGAGTCATTAAATGGCAGTATGCAAACAGTGATCATGTTTTAAACCAAAAAAGAAGTATTTAAACAATTAAAGGTGTTGTATAATAATATAGAGTCTCTGCTGTTTGCTTTTCTCTAGTACTTACAAAACTCACAAAGAGGAAAAGGCAAGTGACCGTAGAGCATCATATACTCAATATCCATATGCTGTGTTTTGCACCTGTGAGCTCATTTGTGTATAATAGTAGTGCCAGGGCAAAAAGCCTGTCATGGAGCATAGAAATTGGAGTTTCATGTGCTGCTGTGAGGCTTGTAAAGCTTTAGATAACCTTATGAACTGTTTTGTCTACAGTAACACACAAAATTGGAGATCATCCTTTGGAAGGGAATTGCAATTGTTTGGGTTGGGTTTTTTTGATTTTTTGACTGACTATATATCATAGAATCATAGAACTGTTTAGGATGAAAAAGACCTTAAAAATCACCAAGTCCAATCATATACCTAAACTGCCAGGCCTGCCACTAAGCCATGTCCCTAAGCACCACATCTGCATGCCATTTAGGTACCTCCAGGGATGGTGACTCCAGCACTTCCCTGTAGCACTGCCTGTGGTTGTTGTGTCCCAAGTGTAGGATTCAGCACTGAGCCTTTGAACCTCATACTGTTGGCTTCAGCCCATGGATCCAGCCTGTCCAGATCCCTCAGTGGAGCTTTCCTACCCTCAAGCAGACTGACACTGCTTCCCAACTTCATGTTGCCTGTAAAGTTACTTGAGGGTGCAGCACTTTAAGCGCAGACCTAGATCAGCGCTAATCCTTGACTGGATTTGGGAAACTTCAGCTTGGATAGCTGTGTTTCTTCTCCTTGCACAAAGCATAATGAGCCAAAGCCTGTCCTTGAAAAGGGAGGTGGATACTGGAGGGCTGATAGAGTCCATGCTCCTCTGTGTGTAGAGAGGAGTGATGAGGCACTTGGCACTAAACGCCTACGGGCTGTGATCAGCACAGATGACTGATTTTCAAGCTGAGATGACTCAAAGACATCTTAAAAAAAGTTCTTAATTTTTTCTTCTGTTTCACTTGATTTCAGTATTGCTTTTTACAGTCTTACATTCGGTCATAAATTATGAAGATATATAGGTGTATTCATTCATTTGCACACTCACAAGCCTACTGTCTGCTGCTGGTTGTATTTTTCCTTGTAAAATAGTATTTTTGTGACAATATGTTGTGTCTGTGAAGTCAGAGATTACAGCTATTTTTCTGCTGCAAACAGCACAATACTTGGCCTTCTTTCTTCTTCTTTTCGGTTGTCTACATCCTGCCAGAAATGTTTGTTATTCTCCTTCTTTCATGGACAGCTGAATAGCTGATTTAATTGAAGGTGACTTCAAATTTATATTCATTATCAGTCTATGTGGTTGAGTAAAGCATATGGATAAACATAGCAATGCATAAGGGGTTACCTATGATCCATAAATCCTTATTAAATATGAAATTTCTTCTTTGCATATATATAAGATACCAAAGAGTAAAGATCATAAGTAATTTCCATAAATTTTCACCAGTGTTTCAAAGTTCTGATATTAAAAGTGTGCATCTAGTCTGTGTGATAGATACTTCTAAAAGCAGTTATAATACCATGGGATACCATGTCTGTTTATATTGCACTTTAGGCATTAACCTGTAACTACAGAAATTACTATGCAGTATGCAACCTCTTGGAAGTTTCCAAAGAATTAATCATGGAAACATGGTCTATTTTCCCCATTAATCTCTAATTTTCCCACAAAAAGGAAATTCTAATGGCTATAATTTAACCCTATACATTAAGTATCTTTAAGGTCTAGTGTATGCATGGTTAAAAACATTACTTTAAGGTGTTGTATTTTCAAGTTTTAGAAAAGATGAGAGCCTTTAAAATCCCTGGTTATTGATGATGAACTGGACTAAAATTAAATTTAAAAAAACACCTCTGAGGATGACTTCTCACACTTCTAAAACTGTCACGTATTTTGTTTTACTTGGCCTTCATGTGGCAGGTTGTTTCTTGTTGTGAAGAGGTATGTTAAAGAATACATACTATTTTAAAAATCAATTCTGTGGTATTAAATCCTAAACCTAATATCCTATACCGTGCTCTGAGTCCACAGTAGGACTCCAGTAGTGCTACAGAGGTGAATTAACAGGGAGAAAGAGGTCTCACAATCTTGTGTGTGTGTGTTTGACAAGCACATACTGTAGTGTGCAACAGTGAGGTATTTTAATTTAAACTCAGATTTGTCCAGAGAGATCCTAAAAGTTGTGTGGGTTAGTTTTTCTTAAACTTTGGGCTGTTTTGGCTTAATTGAAGTAATTAATCAACTTGTAATACTACAAAGATGACCAGGCTACCAGCACTTCTGTAGAATGTGTGCTGCAGTCAGAACAGTAAACCCCATTTTTTGATAACTCTCTTAATTTAATCAAAATTATTCAACTCTGACTTTGGGTCAGATTCCATCCACTGTGTGTTGGTGCTTTTGCACCTGGAAAGGCACAAAATGCCTTTTCCAGGGTTCTACCTCCACATACAAAGAGTTGAATTCAAAGGCCATTGAACCTGTCGAATAATGTTTTCTTCAGGGTAACTGCTCCCTGTGGAGAAGCTTCACCCCATGGGGACACTTAGGAGAGCAGGATGGATCTGTAAGACACCAGTGTACAACACAAATAGGAATTTTGAAGGCATCCCACTGCTTGGTATAATTGTTTCTGGTGGCTGAGGACAGCCCAGGATTAGAGCTGCTAGAAAGTCTTCAAGTAAATTGGATGCAGCGATGCTAAAGTGATGTAGCACATTTGGCTGCCTTGTCTCTTATTTAAAAATCTAACTGCTTACCTGAAGTGTTGAAAGAAAAAGCACTTGGTAAAATCTTAGCTGAGAAACACGAAGATGTAAACTCAGAAGTAGCAGCTTTGGTGCTTTTTTTGTAACAGTTCATAGAATCATAGAATGGCATGGGTTGGAAGGGACCCCAGGGTTCATAGAGCTCCAACCCCCCTGACACAGGCAGGGCCACCAACCTCCAGGCCTGGAGCTACACAAGGTTGCCCAGGGCCCCATCCAACCTGGCCTTGAACACTTCCAGGGACAGGGCATCCACTACTTCTCTGGGCAGGTTGTTCCAGCACCTCATGACTCTTCCTGTAAAAGGCTTCCCCCTAATATCTAATCTAAACCTTCCTTCCTTTAGTTTTAATCCATTTCCCCTTGTCCTGCCATTGTCTATCCTTTTAAAAAGTTGAATTCCCTCCTGCTTATAAGCTNTCCTTGTGGCCCTCCTCTGAAACCTTTCCAACAGTTCCACATCTTTCTTGTATTGGGGGCCCCAGCTCTGGACACAGTACTCCAGATGGGGCCTCACGAGGACAGAGTAGAGAGGGACAATCCCTTCCCTGTCCCTGCTGCCACCCCTCTTCTAATGGAGCCCAGGATCCCATTGGCCTTGCGAGCTGCAAGAGCACACTGCTGGCTCATGTCAAGTTTCTCCTCCACCAGAATCCCCAAGTCCTTCACAGCAGGGCTACTCACAAGAAGCTCATCTCCCAGTCTGTATCTATGTCTGGGATTCTTCCAGCCCATGTGCAACACCTGACACTTGGCAGTGTTGAACCTCATTAGGTTCACCCGAGCCCATCTTTCCAGCCTGTCAAGATCCCTCTGGATGGCTTCCTTTCCTTCTAGGGTGTCAACCACACCACTCAGCTTGGTGTCATCCGCAAGTTGTTAAATGTGAACATCTCTGAATGAATTGGCAACAAGTGGGGGTGTGTGTCTGACTAATAACTTTTTCTGGACCTTGAATTTCTGCTGAACACCCTAGCATGTCTCCTTTTCATGGCTATCTCTACAGTCTCTACAACTGCCTTTTATTCATATTTTGTAACTCACTTGGTGTACTTAGCACAGAAGGTTGCACCTTAGGTCACATTAAATTAGGGGGGATGCTCTAGAAGGAAATGTATGAAATGAAATACCATTCATCCATAACATTTTTGAATAAGCACTTCTGTATTGCTTATGGTAACAAAGGCTATTGGAAGTAATAAGCTGGTAGTTTCTAAGTTGCATTTGGTAGTTCAGGATCCCGTGTATCATGAGCTTGAAGCGAGGCAGGTAGAGTTTTGGTTAAGCACAAATTCAAGATTGATACCATTTCAGAAGTGCATGGTAAAATGTCTCTGCTAATGCTGACAGCAGCCTTTAATGCTTTCTCATGATGCTTCTGTGGTGGGAATCTAGAGGTTTTGTTTGATCAATGCTGTTATCTCCTGCTGGAGGATATCACAAGGATTCTTTAACCTCTTCTCAGAGCCTGCCAAAATACAGGCACTTTTGTTGAAGGGACTTCAGATAGACTCACTGTATACTGCACAGGCATTGCCAAAGCAAGCTGCAGTTTTCTTCTTTGCTTTCTCACACGCTGGGAAAGTGAAGGGAGCCTTGACATAGTGATATCTGTAAAGTGTGCCCACATCAGAAATAGCCATCCTCATCAGCTCAACAGCTGAAGGACTCTGGATCTGTAATGAAATAGCTGTTCTGTTTTCAGCTGGTCTACTCTTGGACACAGCCCGCCTTCTGGAGGATTGGGAAAGAAGCAGTGGCCTGCCCCCATCGCCATCCCAGGCTGTGTCTAACCTCAGTACCACCATCAGGCTGATCCTGACCCCAGCATGGGCAGAAATCATGGCTCATCACCATGGAGATGCCTGGTGTCCCAGGCTGAAATGCCCTGGCCACCCGCCTGTTGGGGTGGGATGACCCTGGCTGCCACACCTGGCTGTCCCCCATGGCCCTGGCTCACCTCTCTGCAGCTCGGCTTTTTGTTCCCATTTCACATTCAGCCATCTGTTTAGAGGCAGTTACACCAAGGAGAGGGTCAGGGTCAGATACTCTGTGTCCTGAGATGGAGTATGTTGGACTACGCAGCACTGCATGAGCGATGCTGCTTCCATCCTCTTTGCCATAGCGGTGCCCTGCTATGAGTGTTTCAGACGTCAAGATGGTGTATTACTGTAATTGCAGCCAGTAGTTTTGACTATTTTTCCATCAACTGGCAAGGCTAGGAATTACTGTGTCTTTTGAAGGGAAGAAAAGACACCATCCATCCTTTTATATTCTTTAGCATTCTTGCAGTCATGTAAAATACACTGAGATTATTTTGCAGAAGAACACCTTTAAATTCCCTTTCTCAAAGTTTGCTTGATAACGGTGCCAGGAGTGGTGGCTGTCTGTTAAAGGGAGAGGGAAGAGGAATAAACAAGATAAAAAGCTACTCATCTTTATTTGCATTAGGCAGCAGCTGGGTTGGATTCAGTGGGAAAAGCATGTGCTGCTTCAGAGGCAATGCAATGTGCTGCCTTGTTTGGTTTCATTTTTCATTCATTGAAGGTGGTGGTAGGAGCTGTGGGCAGGGTGGCCCTGGGGCATGCTGTCTTCTTCCACCGAGGTTATTAAGTCATTGAGACCTGTTGCCTTTTAGAGTGGTTTTGCAGACAAAGCAGGTCACAAGTCTTCTGTAAGACCAGGCTTTTTGGGACTGAAGTTCTTCATTTGTAAATCAGGTTTCCTTCCAGTAAGGAAACAGAAAGTGCATATGAGTTTATCTTAACCACATGAATAAATTGATCACTTCTAATCTTAACCCATCTGCTTTCACATGTGGTGCATGACATTTCTCTAGAAAACAAACCAATGCAATACTTGTTGCAGGATATTTCTGTTTGCCCTCGTACAGGGTTCCCAAAGAAATAAATCTAGTTTAGGAAGCTTCTCCTTTCTATTTTTTTTAGTTAGAAAATATGGTTAAAATTGCAGGATCTTTGTCCCCTGAAAGAATTTTGTATTTTAAAAGCAGGAAGCATCATATCAAAAATAAATCCCAAAAACTTCAGCAGGAGCATATAATCCTAGTCCTACTGAGATTTTAATGTTAATTAAGAGAGTCATTCTTTCACTTGTGAAATTTAGAAGATGAATGTATATTCTTACATTTTAAAAGCAGGAAGCATCATATCAGAAGTAAATCCCCAAAGCTCTCCAGCAATCTTGGGCTTATATGTAAGTAATGCGAGTACTGTTGTTTACACGCTTCACAGATCTAAGTCTTTTTGATGAATATTTTCTATTTTAGAAGAAAAGGTCTTTTTTACACCTCAGACTTCACTCACAGTTGATCTAACACAACAAATAAGCAAAATATAAATGGTAAATCAGAAAATTAGTTTGTTTAATGTTAGGTGTCCACAAGTCCTGACGTGTACCTGACATTGAGCATTTGCTGATCCTAACCTGCTTTATTTATGTTCTTTGAAAGCTCTGCAGAGTTAAACTGATCCTGGAGGAAAGCTGGGTGTTGCCAGAGGTTTTAGGTGCTTTAGTGAGCTTTATGTGCTTCTGGGCATGGGATGCTTCGTGGGATGAAGTGTTTTACCTCCAAATGTAACAATATAAGGGTAAAAAGCCCAAAGCCCAAGTGAAAGTAAAGGGAAAACCCCCATCTGGTGGGCAGGCTGTGTGGAAAGGGCCCAGAGCTGCACTGCCCCCACCTCTGGAATTCTTGCCAGCACCAGGAGGTCACACCTCTCTCGTTCTTCTAACTGTGGTATTCCAGTCTTAACAGCTAGGGTAAGGTTTCATTGTCTCTCAACTCTGTTGTTAATTTCCTTCTATATTTTATTGGAAAATACAGAAAAAATCCTATTCTTTGGGAAGTGTTTTAATGCCTCTATGTGAAGCACTTACTTAACCTAGAGCATAATGAGAAGTTATTTATTTTCTTTGAGTACAAAGGGCATTTCAACCCCTTATCCTTAGCTCAGGAATGTGGCTTTCTTGAAAAACTGTCTGTAGCAAATGGATATAGTAAAACATGTGGGTTTTGTTCATCCTGAAAGCACATTGTTTGAGAAAAGATTACATTCATTCCCATATACGTTGCCTTTTTATCCCAAGTCTCCACGTGCTGTGCTTCTGTCAGTCAGAGATACATCAAGGATATAATTGGTGTTGCTCCACTGGTGCAAGGTGGGAAGCTGGAAGGGTCAGGGGAGGGAAGCAGGATGCCTTTCTGCCTGAGGATGCATGAGTTTTAGGGGCACGTGCTCTGCTCAGGAAGGGCAGCGCTTGCCCTGTCCTAATGATAGTGATGTAAAAGAATACCTTCTGCAGGCAAGTTCATCATAAACTGCAGGAAAATGGTTATTTGTTGGTGGATGGCTTCCTGACGTGTACCACAATGGTGGGAATTTTTAATTGGGCTTTTAATTTTTAAAAATATTTAAAAGGTTTTTAGTTGGGACAAGTTTTTGAAGCTAGGGTTTTTAGTCAGCTGGCTGTGCTAATGACTACCTGTATTTGTTTTAAAATGGTAAATTTCCCCCAGAGTTCTCCTTTGCTTTGTCCAGCTGTCTTCAAGAGACAAGATCTGCCAAAGCTGAGATTTTCCCACTTACAAGGGAGCTTTCAGCTACTGTCTGTGATTTCTGTCCTTTGTCTTGCAGTTAGTGCCTGGAAGAAGGTGAAAGCGTATTGCACTTGAGCACAGTGCATCCTAGGGTATATTTCCCTTGAGGACTGTTACAAGCTGTCAGAGTTTAGCACAGACCCAAGGCTCCAACACAATGCAATCAAGGAGCTTTAAGTTGTTTCCTGAAAAATTTCCAGACCTTCAGTCTCTGTGGAGCTAATCATATACTGAGTATAAATTATGATTCATCCTCTAAATGAGCTAAACCCTTCAGACCTCTAAATGTTCTTTGCAGTGTGTTAAAAATCTCAAAGTCTTTATCATGTGAAGTTATGTTTGTTGGCTTTTTTTTTTTTAATCAGACAGAGCCCTCTCTAAGAGATAAACAAAAGAGATCCTCAAAAATCCCTGAACTTCCTCAAAAATCCCTGTAGTTAACACCTGAGAGATAAGGGGACACAGAGTGACTGCAGCCAGGATGGTGTCCCAAAGGGAGCAATCACAGCATCCTTATCCTCTCCCTACCATCCTGCACTGCACAATTTCAGAGCAATTTCCCTCCCTCCTGGGCTGGTGGAACAGTTTCTCTGATCCAGTGCAGCCATAAATATGTATCATCTATATGTAATTTCATAAATATCTATAATTATCTAATGGCACAACAATGAATGTAAATACTGGTACCTATTACTCTTGATACAACTCTTGATAACGATATGATATTTACAAGGCAATTGAAAATTTTATGATACTTTTTAATGTTAGCAAAGCTTAATTTCAGCATCTGTAAAATCCCCTGTATTTTGAGAAATAATCCTCTCTGACCCATTGATTTCCTTTTTAATTGTGCTAAACATTTGTGGATGACTTTAGTTCTCCTAAATACAACAATGATAATGCACTGAAAATCTACAAAATAGACTAATACATTGAGTGTTACCCTTAGCTTTAAAGTGGAAATACAATATAGAACTTTCTTGGCCTTATTATAGATAGAAAATGAGGTATAAGTAATTTTCTGTGTATTTTATAGGTCCTGAGGAAGCAGATTTCAAGTGCACCCCAAATTATGTTACCTGCATCGGTACAAACAAATGCATTCACTTGTCCCAGCTCTGCAATGGTGTTTATGACTGTTCTGATGGGTATGATGAAGGAGTACATTGCCGGGGTAAGTAAATTTGCTGAGGAAAAATGTTTTAACCTGAAGTCTTCTGCTATTTTTTTATTTCCTTCTCCTGGAGTACAAAGAAAATCAGACCTTTCTTTTTTTCTTGGGAATACTTGTAAAACAAAAAAAAAAGTGGATTGATATTTTAATGTACGTTTCCAGTTAATTTAAAAAATGTTTTGTGTGAAACAAATACAAGCAAAAAGCCCACAGAGGTTTTCATACTTTAATGATTAGTAACCTTGTGTGATGGAAATAGTTATACCAAAGGAAGGACAAGGAAGCCCTTTCTTGGGGAGCAAAGGTTGGAGCACACTGTTTGCCAGATTGTTTTATTACAACTTTTGTTAAAAAAAAAAAAAAGATGCCAAAGAAAACCACTGAAAAATACATCAAATTTGCTACAAGTGTTATTTTAAGTGGGGACTTGGTTTTGGGGGGATTTTGTCCTGTACTGTTCTGTTTAAGCGTGTAGGTACCAAATTCTGGCAGTGAGAAATCTCTCAAAGAAATTGGTGGAGGTCAACTTTTTTAGTATCTCAGCTCTGCCACTCAGAAGGCTTATTAAGGTCTGCCTTGGGCATAGGCATAAGGCTGCCATATTAAGCCCAAATCATGGATGCCATGGATCATTAACATGTCAGTTATTTTCAATCAGTAGATTTCACTGCTAGTCAAATGATTGTTGATGATCCTCAACAGGTATCATGTTCAAAACCAGAATCTCAGGGACAGGTCCTGGGGCTTCTTCTACAATCCAATGTGACAATCTACAGTTAAAGATACAATTAATAGTATAGTTCAGAAAGTTAAATTAGAATTTAAAAGTTCATGAGGACAGATTTCTAGACCTGTCACAGTAAAATCTAAACCTGCACCAAAAATAAGCCATATAAAAAAAATTAAAATAAAATAAGAAAAAAAAATGCCAGCTGGAATTAATCAATGTAATACTGCTGACTTCACACAACTACAAAAAGTTATTTTTATATAACCAGGTGGGGATACAGACTGTCATAAAATACATGGCAACTCATTCACAGTGATAGGAATCATTTAATTTCTTGGAGGCTCTACTTTTTGGGTTGTCCTTCAATGGGCATTACCCAAAAAGAAAACTTGTGTCAGCATTTTGATTTTTTGTCCCAGCCTCCAAAAAAACACCCAAAGTTAAGCTGGCCAAAGTAGTGTTTGGCCCACACTGAAGCTTTCTGAAGTTGCAGATGAGAGTTTCTCTGAGATCAGTATTGATCCGTATTGTAAGGTTCATTTTGACTCCTTTCTTTATTATCATGTATGGATATGAAAACTTCACAAGGGAAAAAATAATGTCTGCTCTAATAAATTAGCATGGAATTTAGTAAAATATACTAAACAAACATTTGGTCCAAACCACACAGATCACAAAGATAACTAAGATCTTTTCTACTGTATTTTATTAAGATGTTAAGTTTGTCTCCTGGTACCTCCTCTAGAAAATGGTTAGCTGCTCGTTAATGGTGGGTTTTGTAGCAATTATGTATTTTCACTTGCTTATTAGAGGTAGTTTTTCAAATTATTCTTGCACAGATTTTCATCAGCAAAGCCAAAGAATATTGAAAACAGCAACTTTAACTTTAACTTGTGATAATGCAGTTTGATACTAACAGCTGCCACTAATGTGTGGCATTATGATCCATTCCTGTGCATGAGAAATATGATATGAATGCATTGCAGTTGTAATTATTCTCTCAATACCTACCAGAACAATGCATGGGTAACTGCTGAGTCATTCTGTTGTCTTTCTGAGTCCTGAACATAACATGTTGTGTGCTTAGATCATCTCTGTGGCCATGAGTGGCAACGTAGCTTCAGAAACCAAATAGTTAACATTTTCTTGGTATTGGTAACAAAGATGGCATTCCATGTATGTTCCTCTTTGATAAACGTTGCTCATATTGATCAAGAAGATAATAGCAGTATTAAATATTTAATTACAAACAACTCAGATGGTCACGGAGCTGACTGTGTTACAATAATCTATGGCTAGGAACACTGATAGTAACTGTGTCAATAAGTCATGGTCTGTGCACCAGGAAAATAAGTTATGATACCAAGTAGGTGGTGTGTGACCATGGTACAGACCATATCAGTGGACAGGTCACAACTCCACAGGGGTGAAAGCTTCTAATAATGCTCTAAGACTAATGGAGCGTAAGTATTCAGTAACTGGAACTATTCTCATTTCTTTCTCTAAATTTAACATTCATATGTTAATTTCTTATATTCTGATCTTTGAGAAATATATTCAGGCCTTGACCTTTCCCTGGCAAGTATAAATATGGTCATATCTGCAATGTGAAATGGTAATGTATGTGGATTTTCAAGGAAATAGTAGTAAATATAATGACATTCCCGAGTCATCGTCTTTTATTTCAGGCACATATGCATTTTTGCTGGTGAATGTAATGCATAAATTCAGGAGGGGTTGTGGCAATGTGAAATAAAAAATGTTTTATTATGTATGGTTGTTTCACATTATGTGTTTCAGTGTCCTTCAGAGGAGAAAGGGGTGCTTCATTCACTGAAACTGAAACTCGTAGCATATAATAGTGATGAGACACCTGTTTGGTCATTTTGGATTCTTTGCTATTTTTTGACTAAAGAATGCTTTAGAGGGGCTGAACAAGCAAGGGATCAAAGCGTATGCTGACCTGTCCTATAAGGCATAGTCTGGGGCTCTTCAGCTTTCTGAAATCACCTTCAGTTTTCATAATTTCACTGCGATCTGGTATTGCTGAATAGGGGCAGTTGGTGCCCATCAGCTATTTGGAGACTTGATAAGTCTCCGAGAAAATTTACCAATGCTGAGCCTAGACCCAACCTGGTGTAGTTTTGGTAGAAGGCTGATCCAGAGCCGCTCTGGGCAATTAGGCTTGTTTCCATAACAGTTCTTCAGGTTTCTTTTGAGAAAAGAACTTTAGTTGCATTTTCAGCCACTTTTAAAGCTCAGCCATGCAATGAGCTGAGAAGTCTTCTGCCACAGAGGAGTTGCTGAATTATGGCAAGCTGAGCTTTTTAACTGAGACTCTTTCCTTCCCATGGTTCATCCCAGTCCCATATCTGTGAGCCCATGACGAGCTCACCAGGCCCACACTGGTACAGGGCTGGGGGGGTTGGGTCTGGCTGTGGTCAGTTAAAGCAGGTGTCATGTGGCTATGCCTTGTTCCAGGCTCTACAGGCTCTAAATTTGTGGTCTTTTGAAGGTTAAAAATACCTTTTTTACCTCCTCCTTTTTTTTTCTTTTTCTTTTTTTTTCTTTTTCCTTTTTTTTTCTTTTTCCTTTTTTTTTGTTTCTGGTTTTAGGAACAGCTTAGACAAATATCCATCATGGATTAGATGAAGTAACCTGGCCTTGAGTAGCTAAAGGATTAGATATGTCCTTAAGATAATTTCTCGAGAATTACAATCACATTCTCATGAATCTTAGAAAAGATTTTTTTATAGGGCTGCAGAGGTGATCTGCACAGTTTTATAAATCAGTACTTTATGTGTATATATATATATATGGCAAAAAATTGAAGGTGATATGCCAAAATGAGTTTTTAGTCTGTCTCTGAGTTACAGCTATAGAAAACCAGGACTTTCACAGAATGTAGAATTTTCCTTTTTTCACTTACCTAACTTGAGGGATAGGTTATTATTAATAGCTGCAGGAATAGTTATGTTACAATTCTGAATATTCCAGAGAGAGAATGCTAAAAGAATACTGCTAGTGCAAATACTCTGCATGTCTTTGGCTTATGCCAGTTCATCATACAATGCAATGTTTTCTTGCACAATTATTGAGAAGCAAAACTGACATGGAAATAAGAGGCCCATGTAAGAGCCCAGTCAAGGCATCAATTACATGCTGGTGCTCTGACTTTAAAGCTGAAGTGTAGTTTGCATTACACTGCAGTATATATTACATGTCTGTGGACTGTGTTGGGTTGTGCAGTGGGAATACTGCAGCAAGTTTATCCATCCAGCTGACAAGACAAAAATAATAACAACATTAATAGTCTGCATGTATTCCTTTCCAGTGGGCACATTAGCGATGGAGTACATTGGGATCTCATTAAATAGTCGTCTGTCACAGCCTTGACATGGATTATGCTCTGTGCTTCTTTGGTTTGAGGATAGACAACCCAGTGATTTGGGAAGGGAAAGCAGGAATGCTTAGGGATTCCCAGGAAGTCCATACTCATGCTAAAGCCCTGAAGTACAAAGGAGAGAGCAGGTTTTTGAAGACACTTTTCATTCCAGTCACACCTACTGTTGGTAATCTGGCCAGTATCCCATCTCTGTGACATGAAGGAGATGCTGGACCAGAGCTCAGAGGAGCTCAGGACATTGCTCTTCCTGGCTCTGAATCACAGCAGCTCCCCACTGAGATCAGAGTAGCATGAAAAATGTGACTATATCTTTTCCCATCTGAAATACTGGGTATTCAGATTGCTTATACCATCTTATATTGAAATGAATCATAATAGAAGACTGCAACATCCATTAAAGCCCCTTGCTATTTGGTGAGTCACCATACATAAAGTAATTTCTTCCATATCTGCCTGTCTGTCTGCCTAGCACTGTTGACAAGATGAGCCTGGGTGTACAGGAGAATCCACATTACCTTCAGAAGAGTAAACATCTTATGAGAGTAACCTCGGATTTTTGTTTGATGTATTCGCTAGATGTAACCAAAAATATTTTAAAGTTAATTAAAAGTAAGAAAAATGTAGGAGACATCACAGATGTTATTTGATACATATACATATATTTTAAAAGTAAAATGGAAAGTTTTATTGATCTAATCTCATAGAAATCTGCCAAGTCTTTGGATTATTAGGATCTTTGTCAGCCATGAGCCTAGCCATAATCTCTAGTCAATTAAATATATAAAGGCAAACTCTGGGTCATTTAATATTTAAAAAAAACCCCACAAAGCACATAGAGAAGATGTGTCCAAATAATAGTTATGTTTGTAGCAGCCTATAATCAGAACATTATTTTTCTGGTTAGGCTTTTTCAATGAATTGTTTTCATAAGGCCAAGAGAAATGTTGCTTTTAATGAATTGTTGTTTTGTTCTGACACTTCTACAAATGGGACACTGGGAAATTTAAAGTAGCATTTACCAGAGGAGAAAACACAAATTTCAAAATTACATGGAAACTTCAGGCCTTTCAAAAAGGAGGCAAAATTCTAAAACTAAAAATTGTGGAGCTACGTTTACATCCCAGTCTTACTTTTTATTTCTTCTTTATTTTATTGTTTTTCTTTCTCACGATCTTGTGTAGGAAGGTAACAAAAGAAATCTAAAAATACTTCAGAATTATAAATATTCCCACCTTTTTCATGTAAAACTCTTCTTGAAAGCAGCTCACATCTGCAAAAGAAATCCCTGTAAACTCATTTGGTTTATTCTGACAAGATTCAAATCAGTCATCCTTTAAGGCTGCGACAGACGAAATGTCACATCAGATTACTGAACCCTTGAACCCCTCAGGAAATCTCACAGTGCTCCTGATGTACCGGTGGGGCTGCTGAAACCATCAGGTAACACAGAAAATTATTCCCTCTGTGACCTCCCTGCATTCTGCATCGAGCTTTTTACTTGTGGTTATAAGGCAGGAAGGAGAAGAAAGCGTAGGCACTGAAATAAGATGATCAGAGGTATTTTTGCTTCGGAACAGAACTGCTAGTAAATAACTACGTTTGTCTGGGCGAAGGCTTAATTGCCTTTTTTGGGGGGTTTACTGTATCTCTATCTCATTTCACCATCCAAATATCCAATTTCTTGTATATTACTCTCTTTCCCATCTTTTTGCCTTAATAGAGCATGATGTGGCTCATTGAAATTAGCCAAGGTCATTTAGTCTATTCTGCTGTCAGGAGTAAGAAGTCAGGGGCTTGGTGATTTAATAACTTTCTATCACAAAATCCAATTGCAGCGAAGCAAATTAAAGGTGGCTGGCAGGGGGATAGAGCGGTAGAAGATGTTTGAGTGATGTGATTTCATCCCACCTTTTATGGGCTGTTGCTAAAGAGATTATTTTAGGCCAGAATGAACAAATGAACACCATTGTTAAGTTATCAGCATCTTCTGAGTGGCAAATTAAGTGCTGAATTTAAATGTTTGTCCATAGATGATAATAATGTATGATAACAGATCATTATGTAGTGTATAGTTTCTAGAGAGGGTTGTGATCCTGTCCATTGAAGGAGTGATGTATGTCTTCTCTGCTCTCAATCAATATTTTCAGTTCAAGTTGCAATATTCATTTTCGTGAGACAAGACATTGGGTAATGTTCCTTCCTGGCAAAATCAAGAGCTGGTCAGTTATGGACTCCCTGGGTACAAGTGCTGATTAGTTCTCCTATTTAGCTCGAGTCTTTTAAATACATATACATCCTTCAAGGTCACGGAAAATGTGTTTGCTGTAGGAAAAACAGTCTTGGATTGTTGCCCCATGGAGTTCTCTTTAATCTTCCTTATGAGATAGAGGATTAATTATTATAACTCCAATATTTCAGTTTTTCTATCATCCTGTTGCCCAATAAAATGCGCAGAGTTTAGGAGACATACTAATATGTCACACTGTAAAGATGAACATGGCAGGTAAGAGAGCCAGTTAGTCATGGTGATAGCTAACAGGCTCGTGTTCAGAGCTACACAACCCTGATGAAAGCAGCTACGGTCAGTGTCATAGGGGGATGTGATGGGACGATCCGAGAGGGCTTTGTTCTGCTTTCTAGGGATTGGGGTTAAATGGTATTTCTTGTTGCCCACTGTTGCTTTTTGAGGTTGCTCCTTGTTGAGAAAAGATGATAAACATTTAAACTCTTACTATGAGCATCCAATTTTCTGTTTTATTCCACAATATTTTATTATATTTCTGTTGATTAGTGTGTATTGTTATCTGATTACTTTTCCCCGTTACAGCTAATAAAACTCTTCAGGGAATTGAGTAAGAAATGTAAGATGATTTTTGTACAAATAAATTCCAAAAGTACTTTTATGAAGAAAAATATTGTGGACATAATCTCTGTAGCAGGAGATCCAGATATATTCACATTGCAAAAAAAACCTGACACTCATAAACTTGCCCTGCAAGCAGGAACTGTCGCTGCTGCCTGGCTCTCATTAGTTCATATCACAGAATATATCTTAACTGCATTTTCAATATATAGGTGTCAGAGACAGCTTTTCAGTGGAGAGAAACTTGAGCCTGACATCGAGTGCTCGCGAAACACTGGTAACCTTGAGGCGTAGGGAGAACCATGGCACAAGGTTTATCTTCAGCTGTTGTCACCAGTATCCAGGGTGTGGAGAACAGCTCTGTTTACTGAAAACTTACGTAGTAAAAGTAATGTTTTTTTCCAGTTACCTTTTGAGCATTTTTTTTCTTTTTTCAGAGTATCCAGGAACCTTTCAATTTAGACCTGTAGGAAGAATTAAATTCATATTTCTTATATTATCTAATAGTAAAATTATATCTGATGAGGACAAATACATCTGAGGCACTTGCACATGAATAAAACACATGATGACTGAATTTCCATGGCTTCTTATTCTAGTGACACTTTTTGCATATTCATTGCTCCTATCAACAGTTTTAAAATAATTGGGCCACCTGTTGTTTGAAGTGGGAGAAGAAAATTAAGTGAAAGGCACATGTGCTGAAAAAACATGGCCTTGGTTCTTCTAAAGCTATTTGTAAAGTCAACCTGAATTTACAGAGTGCTATTAAATTGAAGACAGAAAAGTATTTTTTAAAAAAGAGCAAATTCTGAGCTAGCATCACCAAGCTTCTTGGAAGTGCAGTTGGGAGTTTTCTGCCCCAGGAGACCTCAGCCCAGCTAAATTATGAGACTAGGTTTCAAGCTCTTTACTCCCTTCCCGAGGGAATTTGTCTTCCCAGCTCCTTCTCTAGAAACTACCACTGGTTCTGCATGGGAGGTACTTTTGCTTCTCATGGCCCTCTTCTCCGTGGAATAAACAGTTAAACATTTATTAGAGCAAATACGTGAAGCTCCAGGAGCGTTCATTGTAATTCTCAGGGTACAAAACAATTTCTGGTCTCTCCCTTGTTCCCATCTCAACAATTATTTGTGTATTGATAACTAAACTGAGTAAGTTCTAGGAGTTAGTGTAGGTGTAGACCCACCTGGAATACATATGCCCCTGCACAACATCTACCTGCCTGGCCACATGTATATAGCATGCACTTTATTCTGCCTTTTCACACGATGCAGTTTATAGCTGAAAAAAAGAACTCACACATTTTTCTTCTAGACACAGACTTTAATTTCCTACCGCATCCCACTTCTTGCATTGTACAGTTACTGCTCGTGAGACAGTATCATCAAAAAGTCGAAGTCATTTTTGAATCATGTAATGTAGTTTAAAAATTAAAAGTTACCATCCTTTCTTAGACTATGATAAACAAGTCAAGATGTCACCAGCAGTCTTAAGTGAGATTGATAATATTCAGCGGTGTGAGGAAGTTGCTTTGACACTTTGAGAAATAACTCTTGGTCTTCCACTCAGAGGCAAGAACATGCACTGAGCATACAAAAACTGATTTAAAGGATTCATTATATCCTCTCTGGGAGATTTCAGTCACCTTATCTCCACAAATACTTGCGTGAAGAAAGCTTAATACAGTCTTTAACTCACAGGAGTAATGCCTATAATTTGAGTTGTCTGTGAAACGTGCAGAATAAAATACTGTGAGATGAAAAGGAAAGAGTTAAAGATTGCAGGAGAAAGAAAATAAGAAGTGGTACCATGGGAATGTACAGACAGTAAATGGCAAGTAAGAAGCATTGCTGGAAGCAATCAAGCAAGAACAAAATCTGGGAAAACACAGAGACCAGTCAATAAAAAGGTTCAGTATAACCCTTTATATGAGGGCTAGTAAAGCAGACCAATTTTAAGTTGGTGCTCTCTGTTTGGAAATACGTGTGTTGAAGAGTAGGAATGTGTTCCCACTACACTGACTCATACAAGAAAACAAGAGTTTGCCAGGAGACTCCATAGCTCAAGAATATTTCTCTCCTGTGAAAACAGGTGTATTGGAAGCATCATTGCTGTGCATCAGTCTGTAGGGCTCCTCATTGTTTGCTTGTGGTAGTTACACCACCATCCCTCTATGTCTAAGGTGGTTGGTCCTGGTACTTCAGAGTATCATAGATCTTACCACTGCTGTTCCACACACCGATCATCTTTCCACTATGCGAGATAGTACACAACATCTGTTTTAAATGGTCAGATGTTGCAATTTGTCATTGTGTTCTTAGAGATTTTGAACTGGAGAAACTACATACTTCAATACTATGTACTACCAACTCCCATTCCCTGAAATTTTAACAGTGCTGAAAGTCACTTGAAATGAAGTTAAAAAAATTTGCAGATGATATAAAACAAAACTGATATATGCTTCAGTACTGTTCACTAAATACATGTAATAGAATTGTAATGCCTGTGAATCAGATATAATTAATATTTTAGGCCAATAGCAGAATAGACAGATTGATAATTTCTGATAACATTGCTTTTTAAACCCAACACATTATGCCAAAGGAATAGATACCTAATTTACTGTTCTCTGCACAGATAATGTCTCCTCAAGTTAAGTTCATTAACAACTTCTTCAAGCGTGAAGACACTTGATTAAAAAAAGTTAAAATTAGCAGTGTGCAGGAATTGCAAAAAAAAAAAAAAAAGGTACTATTTAGGATGAGACCTGAATCCTAGTGGAATTAATGGCAGCATTCCTATTATTTTAGACTTCTGGGCTAAGCCTATCCAGACCAAAGCATGCACTTGATTTTTGTAAATCACTTGTATTCAGGTGCATTTACGTATGCAAAAGGATTTAGAAATTCTAAGAGAATGTTACATCTGGAGAAGGATGAGCCATATTTAATTTTAAGGATGTGACCATGACCCACTCTGTGGAAAACAATAATGTTTTCTGGTATGCCACTGTGGAATAATGCTATAGTTGGATTGGCATCTTTCTGTGGGATATTATGTGGTAGAACGTGTTCTGTTAATCAAACTTTCTGAGACTGTATTTGGCATCTTTCTAAAACAATTTTGTCTATCCAGTTATTCTTAAAATCCATTTACATGTAGCAAAGTATTAAAAATGCTGTTTGGAAGATAAGATATCTTATACCATGGGATGGATTAACGGAATAATGGACCATTGTCAGCCTTCCCATTTTCTCAAAGGAAGTGACAACGATTAAGATTAAGAAAGAGGAGGAATTAACAGCAGACCGGATTATGATTCAAAAAATAGGTTTTATCCCATGCACAGTGACACATTTCTGACCCTTGTCAATGTGGCTTGGTTCCCTGCTCATGCAAGATTCCCAGAACCAGATCAGCCAGAGTGAAACTGTCGGTGTTTTTAAAGAAAAGACTTGTTTATAGTAAGTTAAGCCCCAAACATCTCTCTTCACCCTGCTAGAGAAGGTCAAAATCCCTCGCTCATGAAGAACTATACATGGTCTCTTAAGCAAATACACTCTTTAATTACTATAAGGCAATTCAGCAAAATTTGTTGTGTCTAAGGTTCTTTCCACTTTCTAATGGTCTTGCATATTTGATAGCCTCTTCCAGAATTATGTATCAGATGTAGGAACTGCAGTTTGTTTAATTGACTTTTTCCTCCTCTTTTAATGATGGGCATCTCCTACAAGTTTGACAGAAGTAAATCCAATTACATGTGGGAAAGGCAGCTCTTTGTGTCAGTTACATATGCTTGTAAGACAACTGTAAAGGTGATGGGGTCCCAGCCAAAGCCTGCTCAGCCTCAAAAGATCATATTGGGATAGGGGCCTTGGATCTGTGACCTGTGTACTTTTGTCAGGGGGACTGGGAGTCTGGAACACACTTTGTCCATTCAGAAACTGTTCCTTGCATTTTTGGTGTTTTATTTCCCCGCTTTTAGGGTAAAGCTCTGGTACTTGAAGGAGCAATCTCAAACTCTTTATTAACTTTAAACATGATAATAATGTACCACCACGACATGTTGCCTCAGTTTTGTTCTACGATGACTTCAGCAACTGTCCCAAAGTACTCACTTGTGCCCTGGACTGGTTGCATCATCATCACTTTCATAATAATTTCTTTAGTTGCATGCTTTGTTATTGACTCTTAATAATTCATTTGTTAAAAACAAACATCTTCATTTAATGTGCATTCAGATCTTGATTTACTTGCAAAAGTAAATTCTTGAACAAAACTAAACCCAATATAAAGTCATCTTTTATATTCTATTTACAAATATTTATGGTAGAACATCCCAGTCTGGGATCAAGGCACTAATGGAGAAAGTGCCATGGTCTTACAGATTAAAAAAAAGAATAGTTCTGAATTCTGAGGTGGCAAAACTTTTAGTTGTCTTTTAGAAAATTCTTTTTTACTTCAAGGAAAGACAATGGAATGACAGAAGAATGGCAGGAAACACTTATGTGCAGATAATTTTTTAATTCTACAGGGAAGCCATGAACGTAGTTTTAAATTCTCAAACTAATGGCTTTGCATTGGCATCGAGAGGATCAAACAGGATGGGAATAAATTCTGTTTGGCAGATTGTTACGTAAAACATGCACAGTTGTATAGTTGCATAAAAGCAAAACTTCTCAGACACGCTGAGAACTCCCATTTAGGAGTACCTGGTAATTAAAAATACTTTTGTGAAGTGCAACTGTTCTGCTTTCTGCCATCAATGAGACTCATAATTTATGTTAAAAAAAAAGGTAAATCAGAATTACTCACAAATTTAAGTGGACACAGTGCAGGGCGACACTTCTACTTTCTGGTCAACTTGACTGTCCTATGGTGTTTGAAAATGTGAAGCATGGTAATAGCCTTTCAGGAAAACCCAGGCTTGGTTCCTGCCCTTAACGTGGGAGCTGGGTGTTTGGATTTTTAGAGAAGGGAAGAAAGTGTGAACCCAAACCAAATCTCAAGTTGGTCATAATGTCTGGTATTTGAGGAAAGTATAAAACACAGTGATCTTCAAACTGCAATTTCCCCCCTCTTGAGCTTAATGGAAAAATGCTTTAAATAGCAACATACCTTTTAGTGACATGGTGTGGATTACTGTTCAGATGAAGGAGAATGGGAATCATGTTTGCTTCCTCTCCTACTGGAAAGGTTACTGGTTCTTACAGGTGTGTCCCATTTGGGTCTACAAAGGAGAACTAGATGAAAGACAGAAAAATGCCCTTACATGATCCCCACAGAAATTCCAGCTTTTTGCTATTTGAAATCTTTTTGTTTTGAAGCCTACCTGTATGTGCCAGGCTTCTTGATAGTGTCTTGAAACTGTTGTAAAGACATGAATCATTCCAGTGCTAAACTACTAAACTTGCAGGATGTAAGAATTAGCAAACAGTTCCTGTTGAGTGCACAGATCTGCAGTCTCATGATTTCCATGCCTAAAAAAATCCATGCATTATATTTAATTAAAAAAACCCCAAAAATATTGTGCCTGTCCAGGAAATTTTCCCACCCAGTAGATTTTCCCCTCCTGATGCCAAAGGGGTCTGCAGCTGGGAGAAGCCATTTGCAGAATCCCTCAGATTTTCTAAGACTCACCACGAAGTCAGAAAGAACCCTTGTTGCTTACCTAAGGATATTTATGATACATATGTTACATACCTAAGGATGTACAGAAATCATATGCAAGCTCCCAGCATGCAGCAGGAGAGAGAAACTGATTCTAATGTAAATTCATAGAGCTGCTCAGAAAGAGCAGATCAGTCTGTTGGTCTTAAAACCACTATCCGAGTTCACCAGAGGATCCATCCAGCAGGATCTTCGGTATATGGATGGTAAATGAAAGTAGAAATTGCTGTTGGCTCATGTTAGGAGGAGTTACAGTCAACTTCCATGTAAAAACTAATGTGAGTGAAATACAATTCTTGTTAACAGACACATCTGCAGGCCTTTGCTTCTGACTTCAGCTGTGAAAGCGCTTCTCACATCTTTCTTTTCCCTGTAATGAAGGCACAGCTGTGCTTTTAGAGACTTGAGAAGGAGTGTGATCGGGCGTTCTAGACTTCCAAAAGAATTTATCTGCCTTCAAACAGAGCTTTTGTTACCAGCTAATTCATGGTGAGATTTACTGTTGTCTTATGTTTGGGGCAGTTTTGGTGATAGAAGCATGGAAAAGCTGTTGCAGTTTAGTAAATCTTTGCATCTTCTGGAATTTGGTTTTGAGGTCAGGATGAACAAGTCAGAGGCTCCATAAAAGCTAAAAAAATCACTTAAAATAAAAATGACTATTTGTTTCTTTGGCTTGGTTCTGTTGTTGGGGTTTGTGGGTGTTGGTTTTTTGTGGGGGTGGTTTGGTGGGGTTTTTTTGTTTGGTTGTGGTTTTGTGGGGGGGGTTGTAAGTTCTTCACTGGGACAAGTTTTAATGCATTTGGCTTGCCATTACTGCCTCGTGTGGGACACACTTTTGGGATTAATTGGGTAATTGCTGCACGTGAGAAACCTAAACAAGAGAACAAAAGCAGCTTCCAACTATCTTGATCTCTCCCAGCTTGTACATATACCAGCTGGAGTGTTCTAATAGTCCTACCCAATTCCTGAATGCAGGCAATGGTGAGTAGGTGGCCACAGACCTACAAAATTTCCCTTCCCAGCTCTCCTTCTTGGCAGTGGTGGTTGCTTCAGGGAGAGGTAGACTCCACTCACTCATCCCATGCTGGCTTTTTGCAGAGAAGTTATTGGGCTGTAATACGTGTTGTATCATGAATTTCTGCCCAAGAGCTTTTCTCCCTGTGTGAAAGGATTATTAATGCAGACAAGAAGTCTATTTGGGCTACATAACATATGTCAGGGATTTCTAAGGAGCTGACAATGCTGATGTTCAGCACTGTGAGTTCTGATGGCAAGTAGGTTGGAAGTGTTGATTCTAGTGTATTGAGATTGTATTTCTTGCTTTAGGCTTAACTGAGACTGTTTTCTGTTCTAAACTGACCTGTGTTGTAGAAAATGTAGTTTTAATTTTAAAATCATTGCCTCTCACTCTGGGAAGTCCTGCCATACCGAAAATGTGTCCATAACTAAAGCTTGCTTATTTGTAATGCCAGCATTTGGGAAACTATAATAAGAACAAACTTTAGCATTAGTAGTAAACTGATAATTAGGATTTTATAGATTCTACTGCAGTTATAAAGTATGTATTTCTAAAGACCTGATTATTTCTGGTCTCTGTGCAAGTAGATTCTGGTGGAGTCGATGGTGGCGATGCAGGTGCCAGTCTGAAGCACGTTCCGAGCACTGACTCATTGTATTGCTGACTGTAGAGGAAGGCACTTGTGTCTCAGTATTAAAAATGACATTTTTTAGTGGAAAAAAAAGATGTGTGTGGGAGAACATTGATTTTGTTCTTTCTTAATAAACACTAGCCAACAACCTCGGGAGTTATTAATTAAAAAAAAAATTAGTCTAAATGGTTTTAAATTCTGCTCTATAAAGACAACTGAAATGTTAGTAAATATTTGTAAATCTAGGGTAAATTTTAGAAATAATTTGATATTAGATTTTTAGTAAAGCATCACTGAAACTCTGCCCTTTTAAATATGAAGAATATAGGCTTTTTTTGTTTGGTTGCTTGGTTTGTTTTTCTCATGCTGATGCCTTTTTGGAAGAGAGTTGCAGAAACCTCCAATAAATGCATGCTGTACACAGGGATGTTTGCTTTAGAGAAAGGTCAGACAATATATTACAGAATTACAACCCAGAATTTCATCATAATAAATTTTATTCATTGTGATAAAGATTGAAAATAATAACTGGAAATCAAGATCTCACAAACCCTTAAGTATTTTAAGAATTTAAAGATTCCCTGCATTTGGATCAGATCTGCAATATGATCAGGGTAACTATTCCATGCTACTCACAAAGGAGAGTTAATTGAAGAACTCGGGAAAACATAAGAGTTCACAGAACCATAGAATATGTAAGATTGGAAGGGACCTTTGAAGGCCATCTAGTTCAACCCCTCTGCAGTAAGCAGGGACATCTTCACTGGATCAGGTTGCTCAGAGCCCCATCAAGCCTGACTTTGAATGTCTCCAGGGATGGGGCCTCCACTGCCTCTCTGGGCAACCTGTTCCAGTGATCTACCCCCCTCATATTGAAGATTTTTTTCTTAATAACCAACCTAAATCTCCCCTTTTCTAGTTTAACACCATCACCACTCATCCTATTGCTACAGGCCCTCATGAGAAGTTCTTTCCCAGCTTTTTTACAGGCACCTTTCAGGTACTGGAAGGCTTCTATAAAGGTCCCTCCAGAGCCTTCTTTTCTCTAGGCTGAACAAGCCCAACTCTCTCAGCCTGTCTTCACAGGAGAGGTGCGCCAGCCCTTTGATCATTTTGGTAAGAGTTGATCAAGTACTTTCTGGCTGTGGTGGTGCTGAGTGCTGAGATACAGGAGACCTCGGGGTCCAGGCAGGAAGATGTCCAAGGGAGGGGGAGAGCATCAGGGTACCCGCAATCACAGAGATCACATGGGGAATCATTATTCTTCCTGGGGTGTTCTCTCATCGTTTTCTCTGGATGGACCAGTCAGTGGCAGGAAATCACCACTGATGCCAGTGTTTGAGTATGACTCCTAAGAGTCTCTGAAAGCACATCTAACGTTACCTGGAGTAATGGCTGTGACACTTTAAAGAAACTTACCAATTCTTTTTACCTCAGTCCATAAATGCTATTTTTAAAGAGGTGTGTGTCACCAGCTGCAGTGTAATTTACTTTTAGAACGTAGTGCTAAAATTTCTGTAGTCTCCTCAGAGAGTCATCTAAAGATGGATGTTTTCAGAGAAAAAAGAGATCGGTAATCCAAACTGCTGCAGGATAAAGCTTTTATTACTGTTTTGAAGTTAATTAAAGTTCATAATATCCATTCATATTTCTTTTCAAAAACGTTTTAGTTTGTGTTAAAAATTGTGGGTACATGATATCCCTAAGAAAATCAAGAGATGTATTGGTGTTCTGAAAAGGCAGCAAGAGAGAGGTCTGATCAGCCCATATGGAACAGAGCCCTTGCCTCTCATACTGGCCATCGCATTTGCTGTCAGCCGTTTTGTGCCCCTGTGCGGCATTGGTGAGGCCGCACCTAGAGTTCTGTGTCCAGTTATGGGCCCCTCACCATAAGAAGGACATTGAAGTCCTTGAGTGAGTCCAGAGAAGGGCAACCAGACTGGGGAAGGGGCTGGAGGGCAAATCACATGAGGAGCAGCTGAGGGAGATGGGGCTGTTTAGCTTGGAGAAGAGGAGGCTAAGGGGAGACATTATCACCACCTACAACTACCTAAAGGGAGCTTGTGGAGAGGTGGGTGATGGTATCTTCAGCCAAATAACAGGAGATAGGACAAGGGGAAATGGCACAAAGCTGCACCAGGGCAGGGTCAGATTAGATGTTAGAAAAAAATTTTTTACTGAAAGAGTTGTTGGGGCCTGGAACAGGCTGCCCAGGGAGGGGGCTGAGTCACCTTCCCTGGATGTGTTTAAAAAAAGGGTAGGTGAGGTGCTCGGGGATATGGTTTAGGATAGGACAGGAATGGTTGAACTTGACGATCTCAAAGGTCTTTTCCAACCTTATGATTCTGTGATGATTTCCCTCCCCATTTCCCTGCATAGTGGGTTTGTCAAGGGTTGGATGTTTTCTGTCTCAGGGAAAACTCTGACTTAATAGAAGGAATTTGGTCTGTGGGTTGAACTCCTGGGTACTAAGGTATTAATTATTACCTTATAGTAATTATACCTAGTCACTCCAGAGACAGTCATCACACAGATGTATGCGTGTAAGGGAAAACCAGCTGGTTATTCCATGGGGTCAGGATCAATGAGCCTGTACGGTGCTGTGGTATAAAGCACAAACAACATGATGGCTCTGTTCAGAACACTGAACAGGCCCTCCTGATGGAAAAATAAACCTAACAAGAGTAGAGAAAATGTTTCCTGCTGTGCCTCGATGAAAAAACAAAAGAGTTTCTATGAAATTTGATTGATTTGCAAAGTAAAAGACAGTTTGAGGATGAAAACATAGCACTGGTGACATGAAATCTCTCACAGTACATTTAATTAACAAGAATCACAAGGAAAATATTTTAAAGGAATAGTTTTAATGTTTGTTTTTTTCTACTTCCTTTAATAGTTCATGTGATAGAATCAATGGCTATTTGCCTTTTAAGTTCCCATAATCTCTTAGTGGAATTAAAATTTCAGAATATATTTCCCTGGTACAGTCAAATGCTTTGTGGATTTATATTGATGAAGATCTGTAGCCTATTTGCAGCCATGATATGTGCTCCTTTTAAACCATCCATCTTTCAACAGTGACAAAAGGTGGCTGTTCTCTTTTTAGTCATAAAGTTAACTTCAAAAAGGAGATGCCAGTAAGTGAAAGAAAGTGGTTTTAATCTTTTAATATCACCACAAACCCATTTTTTATTGATAGGTGCCAAAATAGGTTGCAGTCATTTTGCATGGCTTTAAAGCAGTGATAGCTTTGCTTTGAGCACATTAAATCTGCACTGGTGACTTAAAGAAGACAGCAATTACCACATGGCTGTTGTTACTCACAAAGAGAAAATGAGGACGCTCCTAAGTACAAGAGTATTTTAATCATTGACAGGAATACTTAAATCTATTAATCATTTTGTTGTTGTTTGACTAATGTTCTATTGTTGGGCTTGATTTACCAATGCATTCATTTGTTGCTTGTTATTCTGTCACTGAATTATAATTTCATTATTCTCTGACCTTGTTTGTCCTTTGCTCACGCAATTGCAGCCATTTGGATAAATAAAAAAAAAAAACCCAAAACAATCCAAACTTTTGTTTTGCAGTGAAACTGCACAAAGCATAAATCTTAGTTAGGTTCAGCTGATTTTCTGCTGAAGTTGCAGCCGTGACCGCTGGCAAATGACCAAACAAGATGAGACAGTTCAACCTGGAGAGCTACACAGCTAGGCCAGGAGCACGGTGAACTAGACATCTCCGAAATGCCTGATGGTCCATCATAAAATCTTATAAACTGCAGTTTGTGCAGTTTGTGGGCTGCTGAAATTGTATTGTGAATTGTTTTAAAAGTGACGATCCAGTTATGTTGCATATATGTGTATTTTTATATTTCTGTTACCGCTTCAGTAGTTATTTACAGCAGAATGAATGGTTGTTTGTTTAACTGCAAAACACCTGCAGCACCTTTCCTCTTCTAATTCTGTGCCATAGATAGAAGGTACAAGACTGCTTTCCTTTTAGAGCATCCTGTGCACTAAAAATAACATAGAGAAGTTACTCATGGGGGTAGGGGAACATATTTTTGCCATAGTTTCCAGTATGTAGGAAAAAACTGATGTAACATTTTGAAATCAGGAATTCGGTGTACTCCAAAATGTTTAAATTCTAATCTTCCTCAGAGTTCAAGGTCACACTGGTACATTGATACAATTTTCACCCACTATCATGTTCCGTGCTGGCGGGGAGCGGGATGTACTGGAAAGCCTGCCTCAGAGGATGTCCTCTTAGGTTGTGAATTAATTTCCTGGGCAATTGTATATTAGCATGTGTATCTAAACCCAGGCCAAACTAATCAGTCTTTCATACCTGTAACTAATATTATGATAATGATAATTAATAAGATCACGGATTAAACTTTATTTCTGTGATAAACTTTATTTTGGGCAAATGGGACTCTGTAGAAAAAAAGAAATAATGAAACCTTTCACTTCTGAGGGATTTTGTATCATTTAAATTGGAATCACATGGGAGATAAGGAGAGGAGAGAGACTGTCCTTCCCTGCTCTGATAGCCTCCAAGATAACACATTTTTATGATTACAGAATTCACCTGTTCACCAAGGTTAATAGCTGTTTGAAACACTGGCTTCTCTTTGGGCTGTATCCTGTACTGCAGCAGGCGTGTTAATAAATGGTTCTGTCTAATAGCTCTGTCTGGGCTTAAAAGCTTAAACAGAGGAGTCTGTCCCCAGCTGAAACAGGGAGCCTGTGCTTTTCTGACGCTGTGTGCTGGTGTTCTCACTAATGATCAGGGCACTGACTCCAAGCCTTAAAACCTCCTGCAGCTCCTCACCTTAGATTTGGATTCACCTCTAAGCGTGTCATGGAGGATGATTATTATTGTTGGTAGTTAACTGCCTTCTCCATCTGTGCATCAATTGAGGGGATATCCTCCTGACCAAAAACAAATCTGGTGGCTGCCTGGAAATTTCAAGCCGCTGTCCCCTGCACAGGGACAGGTTTATGTGTGCAACTGCTGGGATGTGGGCAAAATACACCACTGCTGAGTCTATTGCCTTGCAGGGTTGGAAAGGTGATCGCTTACAGAGAAAATTCACAACACAATGGAAGGAGGACGTTTGCTTTTAACAGCTCTTCTTTTATCTTCTTTTTGGAGCTGGCTTATGCTTTATCTCCTTCATGTTGTGGCAGAAGTCAGGGGTCTTGATGAGCCCATGCAGATCCGGAAGTACTTAGTCTAGGAACATTTACTTACTCATACAGTGGAAGCTTGAGTAAGATTCACTTCGTATTTCACCATTTCTTTCCTAAAAGGTGTCTAGAGTGTAGTGTGGTTTGGAGGGCAGTTTGGATAGAACAGGCTCACGTATCATCTAGTTTTAGCATGTGTGCAACTTGCATCCTCTCTTTGGTGACCAGGACTAGAACCTGAGGGAATGTCATGAAGCTGAGACAGGGAGGTTTATGGTGGATGTCAAGAAGAGGTTCTTTACTGGAAGGGTGGTTGGGCACTGGAACAGGCTCCCCAGGGAAGTGGTCAAAGCACTGAGTTTGGCTGAGTTCAAGAAGCATCTGGATGATGCCCTCAGTCCCATGCTCTGACTTGGCTGGCTCTGTGTGGAGCCAGGAGTTGGACTTGATGATCCTTATTGGTCCCTTTCAGCTCAGGATATTCTGTGATTCTATATATTAGTGCCCTTGGTTGGAGAAAGCGCACCGAAATACAAGTGTTCCTCAATGGCAAGATGCCATACACCATGTAGGTGAGTGAAACAGAGAACAGTGGTCATGCCAAAGGCTTGGGAATAACCAAGCAATGGGCCTGGCATTGCCTTTCCTGCCTCACAGGATGGGTTGAAAACAGAACTAGACCTCCCTGCCTCAGGTTAAGGTAGCATGTGGTTCCTGCGGTGTTTTATTCCAATGTCCAGGAGGTGTGCTGTGTTCATTACCTAGACTGTATTAGTTCTGAGAGATCTGTATAGACTTTCCTTAGATACTGATTTGTATTTTATCCTGAGTTATCACTATTAGAACTGAGGATGCTGTAACAAATCCCCAGCTTTCCATCCCAGACATGGATGCATTTCAGTCTGCGGACGACTCTTAGATAGCTTGCAATTACTTTATGATCCTTTTGCATGGAAGATTATTACTGTGCAGCACTGACCTGAATATTTTTCTTATGTGCTAATGCAAGTGCTTGGCATTTTGAAGCAATGTAGAGGAATAAAAGCATAACCTTCCACACTGAAGAGCTGTGGTATGAAGTGCTTTTAAGAAATAGTTATGAAATCCTAATGTTCTGCCCATGCTTTTTGGGTTTTTTGGGGAGGGTGATGCATTGCTCCTGTGCCTGGCCGTAGGATGTGTGGGGCATGGAAGCTGCTGTTCTGCTCCTGGGAGCCCTTGGCATGCGTAGGAAAGGGGGTAAAGCTCAGCATGCAGGTCTTGGCGGTGGCTGCACCTCTCCTTCAATGGTTTCTCAACAACAGTGTCTGTTTGGTCCTTGTGCTTTTTCCCAAAACACATTTAAATCTTCTGCATGGAAATCAAATAGAAAAGAAATTACTTTCATTATGTTGGTTTTATTTGTTTTCTGACTTAGTCTAATGCACAGGCTTATTCTCGCTAAAATAAATTACACATTAGAATCAGTGCAACAAAGGTATGTACTGTTTCACTGGAAAGAAGTTTGTGTCTGAAAAAGAGCACAAATATGAGAGAAGTCCAACTGTGCATGTTAGGAAGACAATAAATGAAAGTAGGCTGTTTTTTCACAGTTTTTGAACAAAATTGGTTTTGTTGCGGCTCTTTCTGTGCTTTCGTCCCCTCTTCTGTGTTCTCCACCTCCTCCTTAGTATCGACTTCTGGAAGAATAATAATATTCTACGGAAGAAGGGTTTGTAATTTGTGATTGTGATTGCAATTCACATGCTTCCCTAAGAACACAGCACCCTGCTAGGGTTACGCCGCCCTGGCCCAGAGGTGGAAGCAGACTTCCTTGATCTTGCACCCTATTGAGCTGAGTAATGAAGGTAGTGGAGAGCAGCCAAGTCATCAAAAGCAGCCACCATCCACTCTTGCTGTCAGATTTCCTGATTTTTTTTTTATTCCTTTTTTAACGTAATACTCAGAAATAATCAAGTGTATTGTTGTAAATATCAGCATGTTATTGCCGTGGATAAGTTGTACTGAAAAATCTATATTCCATGGAGTCTAAATTGTGCTGAATATCCAGAGGTATTCACTAGCTACTTCTATTCTTCCTGCTGTTTTTTATGTACTTCAGGGAAGTCATTTATGATGCTTGAGTCACCAAAATTTAAGGTGACATGATAACCCATAAAAGCATTTCAGTCTCCCAGAGAGAACGTCCCTTAAGAAAAGCAGTTAAACAACTGAGAATCTTGATGTTGATTTTGTCAATCTTCCTTACTGTCTACTTCCAAAAAGGGATTCACTATCCAATATTTCACCCTGACTAACCCCTCTTTGCCCCCCAGATGACCAGGGTAATTCACTCTGGCCCAGTGAAACCCGCGGGCAGCCACCGCCTGCCCTGCGCAGGAGTGTTAACCTTGTGAGTCACCCCTCCAGCACAAAGGCAAGAACTAATGGGGAATGTGCTGCTCTAATATTCCATACTGCACAAAATTAGAATCTATTTTAATGATGTTCCATTTTTCTTGTGTCCACCCCACCACTTATTCATATCAGATGTACTTTTCTTTAAGGACAAGCTGCAGGGTCTTTTCTGTTGCAAATTCTAACAGTTTTTTACTGTGAAGTTGGGACTGTAGGAGGAAAATGGAAACTGTATTGCTACTGATTTGCCTCCTACATTGGAAGAATTGCAATCTGCATCTCATGCTAAGGGAAACTTATGGGTGCAATGGCACAGGATAAAGTGCACTATAGAAGACCACTCATAGAAGTATGCCTGTCTTCTTGAAGAGAGCTATTCTGTTCCTAAGGTATATGTGCTGGGTTCATTTTGCAAAAGAGTTTTTTCCATTCCATGATCTCTAGTCTCAAAGCAGATGTGATGCTAGGTGTTACCTTAACCCTTCTGGGCAGTGCCCACTGGACCCTAACCAACTGGCAATTCTGGTGTGGAGTTTATTGGCCATTCTGCCAAACCATGGTGAATATTCCATTTATTCCTATTGAAAAATACCTTGTAGTACCTTGTATTTTAAGTTTTCCAGTTGGCTACAAAGCATGTTGGTGAACTTAAATCACAAATCTCTCCTCAGCTTACATTCTTGTCACGTTCAGAAGTGACTTGGTTTAAACAGGTAGGAGGGGGGGGTGGGCATGGGAATACATACAATGACCTATAAATGGAGCTAGATTTTCCTGGAGGTTGTAGTAATTTCCACAGCACTACCCAGTGCTGCCTTGGCATGTATACTGCCACAAAACAGATGACTGTTCTCCTGCTAGCTTTTACTCATAATGTTTATTGTTGGTTAAATCCAAGTCTGCATAACAGATTCCTGATACTCCCTGCAGTCTCTTCAGCCATTGAACTCCAAAGTGGATTTGACTAAACAAAGCCTATTATATATATATATACATATATGTATGTATATACATGTTCTCCTTTAGTCCTGACTGCATTTGTAGATTGTCTGCCCTGTGCTCTTTACCTCTAACATCATCTTGGATGCGCTTCCAGATGCTGGAAGCATACATCACTGCTACAGTCACTGTGACTATATATGGTCACAATCACTTCTTTTACTGTTAGTCACTATCCTGTTACTATTATTGTTCCTTTAATATCTCCTACACCTCCTGGGCGAGTTCCAGTTCCTAATTTTTCTTTTCATTTTCATACCCCTTACCACAGTGTCTTAACACGCCAAGTGTTTCTTTCAACTTCTTCCCAACACATACATAGGATGGGTCTCTTCCTTTATCCAGCATCTCACCTATGCAATTACTGCGTCTTTAATCACTCCCACCACAAGGATTTCACCTGCCCATGTTGTTTGTAGTGGAACTCTTTGCTATGTTTCTTAAAGTACCTCCTACTAGCGCTGAAATTACATGTGTTGTCATGTTTGCTAGTGAATGTCCCCCACTTAAATAACCCCAAATCTGTTTTGTTTACTTTCACTTCTGTGATATAAGTGGATCGTCCTCTTCTCTTACCACATTTCAAATCTTCTGTCTGTTTTCTGAACTCTAATGTTTCATAGCTCAAAAGCTTCCAGGCTCCAATCCACTGAAGGTCATTTAATATGCATCTCTCTTCAGTCACCTTTGGAGTCTTCCTCCTTAGATCATTCCCAGCAGTCTTTCATTAGAAGCCTAAGAAGGTTTCTTTTGTTACTCTAAACATGAAAAAGTTGTAAAAGCAGTTGTAAAAAAACCTTCTTCCCTTAAGGTGTCCTTTTCAGTTCAAGGCAATTTCTAAACCTGTTGCCTTTCTCTTCACTACTCTATATGTGAGGCTTGCTGAGTGATAGCATAAAGGTGGCATGGAGAGTCTTCTCTTTTTTTTTTTCCTTTCCTCCAGGTTCTCTCCATTGGTCTCTTTGCAAACAGCTTTTCCTTCTAATTAAAACTGGGTTGAGTGAGCTAGGGGAAGATATAAAGGAAATCATTGGAAAAGTTCCTAACAACTATGTGTGCTTCTGTCATTGTCATACACATGACAAGAGGACACTTCATATTAATCTGTTGTGATAACCATAAACGTGAGGACACACAGATGCACGTAAATCACTCCTCAGGGGTTAAGCCTCCAGAGTATTGCAGTCAGTGGGGTATCTGCTGGCTGATGTGTTTGATGTGTCATGAGCACCCATTTTCTGTAGTTTCTCATCCTAGATCTCCTCAAATAACTTCCAGTCTTTCTGTTGGGTAGATGGACCTGCAAAAAAAGGCTTTGACTCTCTGCTGGGGAGTGTGTAGTGTCATATAAAAATCTCCAGTCCAAAAGCACTACTGAGTCATCCCTTGAGTTGGGACTGGGGGCCAGACATGGTGCTTACTTTCCCACTTGAAATACTTTACAGGTTCCAACTTGGCAAAACCATTTTAGAAGTAGAATTCATTTTTGCTGATGGTCTTATGGCATGTGCAGTGACTCCTGGGGAGACCTTTTCTAGTTTATCTACTGATTTTCCAAACCATTTTATTTTAATGTGAGAAAGTGTTTTAAACTTTTTTTTCTTTGAAATTTGCCTTGTCCCCCACACCCCAATGCTATTTCATTCTTTGCTGTTTCCTCACAATTATGTATGTGCTTGTTTTGGTTTCTTTGTTTCATGTTCCAGATTTTTTCTCTAAGTACTTAGAAAATAAATATATAAATGTTTCAGACCGACAACAGAGCCTCTGAGCACCTTTAGGTGACAGAGCTGGAGATATATGTTGTTCTCAATCGGTTTCTGGAGTTTTATTACGTGGTCAAGTGTACTGTATAATTTGGTTGATTGAATATGTCATTTTTCTTCAAATTCTTGATAGAATTCCAGGTGAAGGTAGACTAATTATTGTAGCAAATTTAAATTTATGATGAAAGAAATATACTTCTTTTTCCTTAAGCACATTTGGGTTTACTATAAAAGGAGACAGCAAGTTTCAGAATAGGGAAGGTATTAAGGTCAAGTTCTTTATTTACTAATTGTATAGTCTAGAGACATCAACAGAGCTAAAGATCATGTTAATATTCTGGTGGTACTTTCCAAGATTTCAGAAAGGTTTCTGCTTTAAGTTCTAATAGATTCAAGACTCTCTAAGTCTTTGTCCCCACAAAACCCAAGAAAACAGTAAAACCCTAAATTACTGAAATGCCTTAATTAAAAATTCTGATGGGTGTTGTCATTGGCTAGAATGAGATTATAGTTAGACCATAGTTTCAAAATGCAGCCTTAAAAGTGTCAGACATTATTGTTATTTCTGCTTTATAAATAAGGAAAAGCAAAAGAGCTTAAAGTGACCTATCAGGAATTCTAATGCCTCAGGAAATAAAATGACATTTAAAAGCACCTAAAACATGTGGTTATGGGTCCTCTCTGTATTATTATGGTGCTGTAAAAGTAGCATATTTGCTGACTTTCTTTTCAATTGGTGCCAATGAAATTAATCACTGTGTTAATTCAAAATACAGTTTTGCTGACTTGCCCAAACTATGCTGTCATATATTATTATAACAATTTATACGTGCTGACAGTTTTACACTCCAGAGGATGAAGTTGTTTAAAAAAAAAAAAAACAACCTGTATTATTTATACTAATATGTTAAATCATAAGAAAATTCACTAAATACAAAAACATAATCTGAAATACCTCGGTGGTTTCCCTGCCTGAGTGACCAGCTGCTGAGATTTTATGTATTATTTCAGGTCCAGTTAAGAACTTGTCTTCATAAATCTCTCCAGCATCTAGCCAGGTGATAAAATTCATGTCAGGCACGACTATGCTGTTTATCATTTGATGTGCAACTTTGTACACATTCCCACTCCTTCTGCCACTATTAGATCTACGTAGACAAACAAGATTATATATATATATATCTCCTGTGAAAGAGCACTGATCAATATATCTTCCATTGCTTGAAAATAAAGATTTCAGGTTAACAAATTGATGGCACACCACCAATCTTTGGGAAGAAGAAATCTTCATTGTTTTGTAGGTTGTGACTTTCCCATGAGAACAGAGTAATATTGAGAGATTATCAGTATGTTTGGGGGTTTTTCCTAGAACATAAAATATTAATTAGCATAAAGCATTGCTAGGAATTCCCAAGTATGTTTTTTTGTTCCTACAAAATATTCCCTGCACATTAAAGAGAAAAAGAAAAAAAAAAGAAAAAGGGGGTGGGGGGGATGTAAGTATGGAGAAAAATAGAAAAAATAGAAGGTAATCT
>VZTU01005562.1:0-11154 GCA_013400835.1 Zapornia atra | reverse complement strand
CCCCTTCTTGACAAGTGCTTCCAAACAGCAAAATCCTGTGTCTTCCTTCCAAATGAAAAGAATGGTTGCTGCATAACCAGAGCTTCGTGCTCTGTGTGTAGGGAGTGTATTTTACACCACATATGTTGGTCTTCAAAACAAAGAAGCCAGAGGCAGTCCACATGGGCAATTGCCTCACATTGGAGAACTTAAACCAGAGATCTCAGGAGATCGCTCCTTCTCCCTTATTGATTCTAGTTAGAGAAATCAAGATGGACAGAAAACTTCCTAATTAATTGTCAGAGACCTTCCTCAAAGATTCTCTGTCCAAAAAACAACACAAAGTAAAACCTTTCTCATCTAAAAAAAAAAACCACCGAACAACAAACTTTATCAGCTAAATCTTTAAATGTTTAACAGTGCCACCTGGTGACCTCTGCCATAACAACAGCAGTATATTTCAGAACATCTTTTGAGGATCTGAAAGGACTGCACAAAGAACTGTGCATTACCAACTGAAAACCCTGAGTAGTGAGGACCTGAGACATCTGCTATTTCTTTTTTTCTCCCTTTACAGCTTCCAAAACTGAGATGAGCTGATTCATAAACTCTTCTTAATAGTTCCACAATTGAAAAAATATATATGTAATATTTTATAAAACTACCTGTAGAAAAGCACGTGTGATTACTGCAGGGTGATCAGACATCCACATGATCATAGTCCCTTATTGAAAGATCCCTGTGAATTGTGGTAGGCTTGCAGGCAGTGTCCAAATAGCACATCTTAAATCTCTGATGGAGACCCCATATCCAGTGGAGCACCTTAACCAGTACTATTTCCTTTATTTTCACATCCAAATTGATATTTTTAATATTGTGGTTTATTGTAAAGACCTTAAACCTTCAATGCCACCCCCTGCCGCCCATGACAAGATAGATGCAATGCATATTGTTAATCCTTGCCTGTTTTGTGCATTGATATTTAAAACATTGCAGGACAGGGACTCTCTAAACGTGAGCTGTGGGAGTCTCATGCCTGGTTTCTGGAGACTTCTAGTAGTAAAAGAAGCTGTTAGAAATATATTTGGTTTTATTTAAAAATGAAATTTCCATTTAAATTTTGAAAATTTGGGAAGAGCAGTAATTTAAGATGCTACTGAATGTTGTTCTTTCTTCATGGTTACAAAATTAGTGCAGGAATACTCCTCCCTTCACAAGAGGAGAGAAGGAAATGAAGTAGTTTAAGTGGTTTAGAGAGTTGTCCTCAAGCATCAACTAAACAGGACGTAAGGAAGCTGTTCATTGACTGCAGAGATGGTGGGAATACCTTTCTTAGACAAACACGGAACACCTGCTAAGCTCTGAGACTTCCAGCATTCATTTGCACACAGCATGCTTTGACATGTAGAATAGATAGAGGCAAATGAACAGAAAGAGAACAGAAATAGAAAAAGTACAAGCAGCTTAAAAGTGATATACGTACCTTCTGCCTCATAAAGATGCACTTGTCAGTTTGCAGTTAACTTAATTAGAGGAAAAGTGAAAAATTGAAAACCAGACCCATGCAGTGGGACACATCACACCACATGTTGGCTTTGATTTCTCACATCTCTCTTAGTGATAATATTTCTCCATTTTCTTATTTCAGTTGACTCATCACTAAGCACTTATTGCCCATCCTGCTCACTCCACCCATCAGCTCTTTGTCACTCATTATTCAAGCCTCAACTTCGACGCTGAACTTCTTAGTTGAGCTAAATAAGTTTTACTCCCTTTCTGAATTTCAGAATTCATGTGGTGTCCAGGTCTAGAGATAGTGGGAGTGTGTTTGTTTGCATACTGCACTTGGCTGCTGCCTTGCAAAGTACATTGTGTGAAAACATTATGGTCCTGCACATGAAAAGAAATGCTGTGTGGTGCTGAATTGTGTAAAGGTCTAAAATGTTGTAGCCAATAAGGCACTTGATTTGAAATGTTTTAAAAATAGGTTTTTGGGGGGTTTTATTTGGTTTTTTTTCTGGAAACGAAAGGGTGGTAAGAGACTAGGGCTCAATGGTTTTGGTGACTTCTTAATTGAAATTTCAGGTTTATTGAACGATATGAACATGATCGTGAATTTTATTCACACTTTCAGAATGTATTATCCTGAGATACAGAGAATTTTGAGGGAAAGGCCCTTGCCTTAAATAGGTTCATGAGGAAGCAAGAGATAGTTTTTCAAACTCTGTCTGCTTTGATCAAGGTGAACTTCTCCCTTTCTCAACACAGTTTACTGGATCATCATGCTGCAAGGTATTTTGGGTGGGCAGCTCTCAAACTCTGTTGACATAGATTTCTCATTAAATTACTGAGACATCCTGTAGTGAAAAAATGGAGCCCAGATGTGTATTTCTGGAGGATGAATATGGATTTCTAGAGTAATTCTCTTTTATGTTAACATATAGCTATATCTTCTTAGAGTGGAACCTTCTAACCAAGATTTTTTCCTAGGAAGACATTATTTCAGCTGAGGCAAGTGGGATGTCTTGTTCAATTTCCAACAAAGTGGGTATCAAATTGACTAGTTAGGGAATGAAACCCAGCTCCTTCCAGTCTGTTTTGATAATAATTGTCTAAATTTTTTCCTTAAGTTTTATTGGCTAACTTTATTAATAATGCCCCGAATAGAAATAAAATACTTTGTAGAACTGGGGAGAAATTAATGAAGGACAAGGAGATTTATTGAGCAAGGATTATGGAGCAACATTCTTTTAGGAATAATGGAGCAAGCTAAGGCTCTTCATTCTCAAAAATGGTTGTCGATTTTGGAGTATTCTAGGGGTGATATGGGTAGGGATTGTTGTTTAGTATCTCTTCTATAACAAAAATGACTGGGGATCAGTCAGGTTTCAGAACATTTGGGCAGGCTTGAGTGGCAGGTTTCAAGTCATTCAGTTGAAGGTGTTTCTTCAACACGTTGGATAAGAAGCCTGTGGAATTCTTCACCAAAGAATGTTGTAAATGTGTAAGTTTACATGGGTGCAAGGGCAACCTGGATGAGAGTACGGAAGAAAAAATATATAATAAATACAGATTCCTTGGCAAATTACTCAACTGAATATATTTGGAGTCTGAGAGACTTCTAAGGGGTATGTGTCACATCAGTGCCCTGCTCTTCCTCTTCCCTGCGCGTGAAGCACAGTCATTGTTAGTAACTGAGCTGGACATGCCACTTGCCAAATGCCTTATTAATTCTGAATTAGAGACTATCTGGGGGAACCTTGCTTCTGCTAAAAATAAATAGATCGATATTTGTGTATATACAGACTTTTTTAAATTGCCATTTTTTGAGTTTCCTCAAGGGACTTGGTAGGGAAGTAGAAATAGGATTGTATAGTCACACTTGCCCCATTTACACTTGTGTGCAGCCTTACTGGCTCTGCATGCAGATGTGTATTCATGAATAAATAAAGGCATAGTGATCACAAAAATGATACTTAATTTGATATGAATTTCCTTTTAAGAATGATCAGATCTAGGTCTTATTTTGACTAATATATTTCCATGGGGTTTTTTGTTGTGTTGTTTTTGGTTTTGGTTTTTTTTTAATCCTTATTTTATCCTTGGATTAGCAATAAATCTCATTTCTAGAAAGAAAATAGAGTATAATTCCACTATGTATCATTCTTAAACCTCAAAGTGAAAAGATCCCTTGTCTTTGAAACTCATAAACCCACGCAGCAGAGACAGTTTGATACATGCCAGTTGGAGCAATTATCCGCGTCCCAGAGGAACCTTCAGCCTGTGCTAACACCAGTACCTTATTTTGTACACAGGTCATGAATGCTCTAATGACCACAATTCATGTTGCCATTTAGAGACCAGGAGAGCACGCTGTGCCC
Organism: Zapornia atra; assembly: GCA_013400835.1. Classification (NCBI taxonomy): domain Eukaryota; kingdom Metazoa; phylum Chordata; class Aves; order Gruiformes; family Rallidae; genus Zapornia; species Zapornia atra. The sequence continues at coordinate 7,294 of VZTU01005562.1, read as the reverse complement.
CCCCCAGCTTTTACAAGACTAACTGGCAGAAGCAATCAGGGAAAATCACAGGATATATGAAGTTGCTTTTATCATATCAACACAACTAACAATGCAACAGTTAAACGTGTAGAAGCATTTCCATTGTAAATACAATGCTTGGCATTTAAGATCTCAGCTGTTAAAATCCCAGCAGATAAACCACAGTGTTTTCTACCTTGTTTGAAAAAAAAAAATTAAAACCAACATCCATTAAAGTAAAACTCTTCATGTTGGTCAAACTTTCTTTTTAATGGGATAATAAAGATTTTTAAATGCACTAGACCACCAGATCAATTATTTTACATAGTGGCAGTGATTTATATTGTGTGGTAAGTTACATTCAAGCATAAAAGCCAACCTCAGGAGTCAGTTAGTTCAGCTTAAACCGGGAAGGAGTATCAATGCACACTGCACGTTGTTTTGCGTGTGAAGCTGCTCTGCAAGTGTGCGAAGGAAAGGCGTGTGTAAGGGCAGGATCCTCCCAGTGTGCCTTTCAAGGACCCCTCTGCTCCAACATAGAGGACAGGCTCGTTTTACTGGGGAGATGTGGGTTAGAGCTATCTGAGGTGAGCCAGCCCCTCCTGGGCAGCGGCATGGCCCTTGCAGGTTGTCTTGTCCTTCTGATTCCCACTCAAAGAAGCTCTACACATGGTAGTAATTTTATGCATTGATTTTTCAGTATTTCCTGCAATGACAGTGTTGTTTACAGAATTAGTGCTGAACTTGGTACTTGTTCTAAATTTTATTATAATATTGTTGTGTATTTTATCCCAAACTAGAGCATAGGGACTGTAATTTTAGCAATTATAGATTCTTCCTTCTTACTCAGTCAAGCAGGAGCCCATCTTTGCTGAGTGTGTATCTATGTTAATTGCTGAGTGGCTTACATGGAATGCTTGTTAGCAAGTTAGAAAACAGCACAGAGGAAAGAGGTGGATGAGCTGGTCATCACAAAGGTGTTTACAGGCAGGAATATTTATGGAAAAGTATTTTCCCAATCTTAATTTTTGAAAGATTTATAAAATACAATGTAAAAAAAATTAGTGACTGTGTTAAGAGTAGAACTGGGAAGAACTATTGATGGCAGATGGGTCTTCTGAGGCAAGAGAGTGACCAAAGCAATGTCTTCAGACAATGCTGTTTTAAAACTTTCCTGCATTTCATTTCGAAAGAGATCAATACAGGGAGGTGCTGAAGTTTGCTAATGACATTAAACAGTTGGGAGAAGTCAGTTCAAAGGAAATGATAATGTTCCAAATTACACAGCGGGATTAAGGGAATACACAGATTATATAATCAAGATTCAGAAGAAAAATTATTCTGGAAATAAAACAATAGTCAAGCTATAGCAAAGATCTAAAATCATCCTGTAAAAAAAAAAAAAAAAAAAAATGTATCCTGTATATATATATAGAGAGAGAGATGCTATGTTCTGTTGCATCAAATTTCTAAGCTTGAGTGATTAGTTGGCTTCTTTCTTCTTCCCCACACTCCTAAAGAAGCCTAACAATCTATGTATTTAGAATACTGAGACAGAGAGGCCAAAGACAGGGACCTTGCAACTTCTTTTGCAGCTCTGAGAATTTTGCTCTAAAAGCCAAAGTATTGTCTCCTTTGCTTTTTGAGCTACTGCTGAAGTGTATCAATGCCAGCTTGAGTATCAACCCCAGCATGAGTGTCAGCCTCACTGATGGAAATGACAGTGCAGGAGCTGAGTCATCAGTGCTAAGGAAGCTAAAGAAAAATAAAAGCTCTGTGTCAGAGCAGGAGCTAGGAAGGAATGCAGAGCAGGGTTTGGGTTTTTTTTGTGTGTTTGTTTTGATTTGTTTTGTTTGGGTTTTTTGTTGGTTTTTTGTTTTGTTTTTACTTCTTTCCTTCTTTTTTAGTCATTTATCTGTATGAATGACTGTGTGAATTCTAGAATAGGGTTCTAAAGCATTAGGGAAAATGGCAGGGTTCAAGGCCAGGGGCTTTTGTCACCCTGAGCTAGGGGAAGGTGTCCCTGCCTGTGACAGGGGTGGGACTGGCTGGACTTTGAGGTCCTTTTCCACCACAACCATTCTGGGATGCTTTGCTAGTGAACACAATGCACAGTTTATAGTACAAAGGTAATTGATGAGACATTACTACAGTAGTGTTGTGCCCTTTCATTTCCTTTGCTTTTGATCATGAAAGATCTTTACCAGACTTTACATAATTCTTAAGTCAGATATTTCTCAGACACCAGATTAAAACAAATTCTGCTAAAATGCTGGTTTTGTTTCTTTGTCTAAATTGCAGTGAAGAAACCCCAAACTATTTTTGCAGTGTAGGTTCTCATACGCAGAGGTTTCCTCTTTATTAAAGTTATGTAAGAATGGAGTTTTAGCCCACTTTATTAAATGCAAAACTTTTATGCATGCATGCTCTATACATTCTGTAGGCTGGTAGAGAATCCATTACCATTGGGAGGTGCAAGGACTAAACCCAAGCTTTTGCATGCTGGAGAGTGCCCATTCTTGAGCTGTTTTGGCACATGGGTGTAATCGTCCTATAGATCCTTTGTCAGATGTACCAGCACTATGCAAGAGCTGCAGTTTGTTTGGGAGATACGTTGTTATTACAGGAATCATTTACCACAAGGACCTGAAGTGCTCTATCACTCTTGATCTGTACCTAGTTTTCATGAGATACTGATGTCCCTTCATGCACAGATTAGTGTGTGTAGCTCATTTATTTGACAAAGCACTTTTATATTTGTGATATTACATGATTTATGTAGGATTCAATGTCCCCATTTAAATATATACCTGCTATTTCTTTTCCTAAGAAGGAATGAACCTTAAAAATAATTGAATACCAGGTGCTTGTACAACCTGTTAGAATGATTTGATTTTTCTGATTTGGGAAGATAAAGAATGATAATTTCTTGTGTTGATAGTCCTTCTTGCTGCATGCTGAAAAATGCAAAGCATGTACAGTAAAGGAAGCCACACCTAAATATCTCACAACATAAACTCAAGTGGGAACAACTTTCTCTGTGTATCTTTTTCCCACATGCTCAATTTTTTGGTAAATTTTAAAATATGTGAAATATTTTGCTCTGTGGTATTCCTCAAAGCATTTAACAAAAATATTGTTTTGTTGTGACTGCACCTATTCCATTTTATTGTTCCATCAATTTTATGTCACAATACAATACTCACATGCATCATAAATCACACAATTGATATATGTTTTCATTCATCTGATGTGCCACATAAATCACTTTGGGTAGTGATGTAATATTTTAAAGAATTGACAGAATCGGTTCATCCAGAATTGTTTTTCTTTTCTCTTGCTGAGATGATTTGGTGGAAATAAAGAGTGGAAAGGTTCTTGGTAGGTCAGAATTTTATGGTTCTTCAGAAAAAGGTGCAAGTAATCAGTGACCCTACATGTAATTGACCTTGACATTAACATCATCGTACGTAGATAATCTTTCAGTAGAAGCAACAGAGAGAGACATGTTTATAGTGCTGGAAGAGAGAAACTATGCTTAACCTAAGACTTCTCACAGCAAACAAACCAAGAATCAAATAGACTGCATTCTAGAGAGCGTTGTATGATTAAGTTGAGCAGTACGTATTACCGGTCTGAAGATACCTGAGATAGCCCAACCAAGTCTTGTAACGGACATTGAATAAGAAAGCTTCAGACAGCTCTTCTCTCTAACTCTGAATGCAGAAATTTTCCAGGCTAATGATTTCACCTTTATGCTGTATAAGAGAAGCACGTGATTTTTCAGGAGTGCACAATATAAATGAAATGTGATCTCCGTTACGAAGTAGTATTTAGTCACCAGAACTCTCTTGAGAGCATTGCTGTATTAAATACATATTATAGGCCAGATTCAGCTAAACTGTGGGAGTAGATGTGTATGGGGTTAAGCATTTTGTTTCCTTTCTGCCAATGGAACATACATCATCTGAACTTCATGCTTCCAACAGTTAGGACTTTACCCACTGAATTAAATATGCATTGCAAGTGCTCACTAGCTTCAGGTTTCAGCAGGGTCCACTCTGTCCTCCAAGGGAAAACAGTATTGTGTTTACTAGTAAGAATTTTCCATCAGCTTTGTTTTTTATTCATTTTTCATTTCTCCTTTTATTTGCCTTTCAAATACACTACACCTTCCCCTGTCTTATTTTAAGATCCCAGACTTTCTTAATTGACCTTTTCATCATGGCAGGTGAGATATTGCTCATTGTCCTGGTAGCACTGGGAATTTCAGCGCGTTCAGCCCTTGCTCTTTATTTCCTAAAATTAACAAGTATGGCCTTTTTTTGGAGAAAACTTCGTCATTTATTCAGCAACCTTGCTGAATAACTTGTGAAAGTTATTGTAATAAACACTGGGTGTTACTAAGCACATAGAAAACATGTACAGGTGAGCTTTCCTAGCATTAGGAATCTATACAACTCCTTACAGCTTCTCTACCCACAGTCTCAGCCGACGCCATACACGGTATTTAGATGTGGTGCAGGATCTCAGCCTGCCTGCACACCACATGGGAGGACAGAGAACAGCACCAATGGAAGTTTATAATCAGTGTTTCAGTGGGTGAGATTTAGGAGATGATAGTCGGATCTTAGCTGAAAGATGTAGTCCAGTTGACTTTGTCTTTCACTTACGGAGGTCTGCAGAAGCTGTGCCAACTGGACAGTGGTAAAAAATGTCACAACAGCTTTGCTTTATACTCCTTTGGGAATTAGTTCTGTCAATAGATTTGTATGTTTTATGACAGATTTTGTTACAAAGCCAAACCTGCTAATTTTAAAATACAGTTATTTTCCACACACATAAAATATGGTTTATCTTAACCAATAAAACAGTAAATTAATATTTTCCTTTTTTTTTTTTCCTTCTAAAGGGTGGAGTCCTTAGCACTCTGTACCTCTGTGTCTGTACCATAGACAGTGCTACATTACCTGCATTTTCCTTTATTGAGAGGAACTTCTCACTCACAACTTATATTCAGAATGTAGGCTGGCTTTCTGGAGTTATTCACACATCTTTCATACTTTTCAAAGGTTTTAGCACGCAACAGAAAATAATCCATTGCCTAATAGAACAAACAAACCCTGTCACCACCATTAGTCTTTTAAATATGGCCAGTTCAAAGGCCATGACTTGAAATTTCAAGAGGCCTTGGCTTGCTCTGCAGGCAATCTGTCCTCCTTCAGATCCACTTCCAGTTGCCAAAACTTTTGTTTTATATGGTGTGGAAAAAAAGGATGGAACTTTCTGTTGCATCTAGAGTGCAAATGGATAAGAATCCTTTAAAATGATGTTGACTCTGTTGAGATTTTTAACTCTGCAGAAATTCAAGCAAAGCAATTAAGATGCTTGAGAGACATAGTTAATTAGAAGTTTTCCTGCCTGACCTAAGTGGATCGAATGGTGGGAATGCTGATATAAACAAGTTACAGTATAACCCAGAAAGTTTATTTTAAAAGTTGGTCAGGAAATAAAACAAATGTAAGAAATTATGCAGATCAGTTAATTATACAAGAAACTTTGATGCTGATTAAGATATATATGAACATATCACACATATAAAATAAAAATTAAACACTGTGGTACCATAAGTATAGGTAAGAAGTATTTGGATACATGCAGTTATGAAGATCAGCATGTACTGCCTGATCCCTTGGAATGTATCCTGCGTGAAGTTGGATGGGTTTTGTTGTTTTGAACTGGGTGGAAAGTTGCAAAACAGCCTCATGCTTGGTTATACCTTCAATGAATGACCAAATGGCCTGGAAAAGTTCTTCCTTCTTTTCTAAATGCTCAAGAACCTCACAGAAATACCTACTTCAGTGTTTTTCCCTTTTCAGTTTTTGGTTGGACCAGTTAAGTTCATCGTTATTAAACAGTCCAAGTGCTGCCCCAAACTAGAAGGTGTCTTAAAAATGGGTTTACCCAATTGAAGGGAAGCACCACCTTCTTCTGATTTCTTCTATCTCAATAAGCCTTCAAGTTTGCACCAGTGTTTTATTTCTTTATCATTTTTTGCCAGTTAAAACATTCAGCAGGCAATGATGGGTAAAGCATTTCTTCTCCAGATCCGCAGGAACTAATACTCCCCTAGGCCATCTCAGCATGTCTGATCTGATAACTATTAAGTTTCAGCAAATATCTACTATTCCTGTAGATAATTGCATTACTAACATTGTTATTACTTTGCAGTAAGCAAAGAAAAACAGAGGTCCAGAGGTAAACAACACTTCCAGGCTGGTGTCTCCAAGTGCTGTTGCCTTTTTTTTCTTGCTACAGGAAGGTGACTTTCAACTAATATTGGTTTAGTTTTGTTACTTGTTCCACAACAGAACTGGGCTTCTTAACGCTTGTGCTACGTTGGGTTTTGTGATCACTCTCTTCACAACTTTTTATTTCAGGGCATAATTAAATTATTCCTACAATTTAAAAGTCAAAAAACCCCCAACCCAAAACCCCCCAAATAACAAAGAAAGTAGGTGCAGAAAAGAGGTCAGTCACATTCCTGGTGGTAATATTGATCAGTAGCTAGTGTAGCTGATACACCCATCAGTTCGAGATGTTCAGTGTCCACTGGCTGTCAGTACCTGGGAACAAAACCCATGCACATGTCTTCCTGGTGGTGTATTTCCCTAAGCATTTGCTTTTGGCAACTTTCAGAGGCAAGACACTGAGCTGATGGATTTTGTGACTGAGCCAGTGGTATTGCGTATATCTCCCTGAGCTACTCTCCCTAGTGTTTTTAAGTACTTTTTGTTTTTCTTATTTTACAAATTGATCATAGTTGTTTAGGAATGTCACGGAACAGATGAGAACCCTCTGTCCTGTGGACATATTAGATATCGGAATATATTGGGGTCTATTGCAAACAGCTTGCTTTCATCTCCCTGGTAGATGCTTCTTCCTCTGGTTATCACTGCTAGTACCATGACAAATTTCATAGGAGCTATAAACTAGTTCATTTCTGGTTTATCTTAGAAGCAATGAATCTGTTATGCCAAGATGGCAAGGCTCCCAAGGTCCTCTATCAGCTTGGAGAGGGACTCTTCCTTATATCTCCTTTCAGCTTTCAACTGTGCTTTACACATCGCTGAGAAATGGCTGGAATGAAACCTCGTAAAAGACCAGACACTAAACTGGGACAACAAAGTCACCTTGGTGATACAAATTCTAAGTTGTTCAGCCCCATTGGATGGTTGGTGAAGACTGTGTTGGGCTTTTTTTCTGTCAATATCCCAAACATTACCGAATAAGC
>VZTU01005560.1:0-39394 GCA_013400835.1 Zapornia atra | reverse complement strand
TGGACCCGATGATCTCTTGAGGTCCCTTCCAACCCCTACGATTCTGTGATTCTGTGATTATACTGGTGTAAAATGTATGTGAGTATGGAACCACACTCTTGATATGTACTGTGTGCTCAAACTGAAGAGTGAGAGGAGAGGAACACATTTATATTACCAAAGGGTAAAATACACTTCATAAACATAGGGTATTTACTGTAAAGAGTTGCGGGTGGCTATCACCATTCTGAAAGATGCATTCTGACTACACTGTCTAAAATATGAGAGTGCAAGAAAGAGATTTCCCAAACTGTCAGGCACAAGGAAAGAGTATTATGAGGGTGAGGTTTTTGTTGTTTGATTGGTTGGTAGGTTGGTTGGTTGGGTTTTTTAAGACAAAAACCTGTGTTTGGTGGGTGAGAAGAATTAAATGACGGAGATGCACTACTTTATATAGCTATCTACCACTAGATCAAAAATGGGCAATAAATAAAGGGAATTAATCCCAACACAGTATGTAGCAGCTACAATATATGTATTGCATCTACTGCAAAGACTTATGGGGTTTTCTCTTGCATAAATTCTGGTGATGTTTTTGGTCTTCTCCTGCCAATAATTTCCTTCCTTCCTGCCTGCCTTTCTGCCTTCCTTGCCACTTGAATCTGTTATTTCACTATTAGTGAATCCTAGAGCTTTTGTTGAAGTGATACAACTAAAAATTAACTTGTAAAATTATTGGTATTGTGAAAATTCCTGTTTTCTTTGAACATTTCTGACTGTTACTACAGTAAATTTAAGTAGTGTTACTGAAGTCAACAAATCTATGCTGAAGTAATCGGTATGGAATCTGGCACTGAGTCATAAATGATAAAGTAATTTGTGTGTTTGCAAGAGATTCTGAATGGATGTCTCAGTATAGGTTACTTCAGACTGGCCTAATTGCACATTTCATTTATTTTAGAGGGTGTCACCTTCCCACAGAGTGACTCAGCTTCAAAATTTACTTGGTCTTGGTCTCTGTGACGTGATCGCTATTCAGGGTAAAATTTAATATTAGATTCCACATGAAATTTTGAGTTTCTAGTGCATAGCTATCAGAATGATTATCTGATCTCCCATCAGTTTAGCATAATCTGATATATTTCAGTTGTACCTATACCAGAACTTGACTTCTTTCACTGGCAACTGCACCTTATTTACTGATTTAACTGCCTGTCTGCACACATATGATTTCCTAACATAGGTGTGTTTACAAGGAGAGTGTAATATGTTTCATTCTGCTTGAAACTTTTTTAGTTCTTACAAGTTCATATTTTAGTTCTTACAGGTTAATAGCCATATTTACATGGATGTTTCTGCTTATCGAAGTAAACATTCATATATATATATATATACACACACACACACATTAATGTATATAGTACCTCTATGTGATGTATAAATACATGTAGGCAAGAAAGCATTATCTGAATGCTTACCTTTTGTTGCAAGAAGAAATTGGGTTATGAATGTATGTATCTCATGGAAACATGAGATCAGAGGCTATACAGATATATCAAAAGTAGGAGGACCATACATGTATTTACTCATCCATTTAAAAAAAGTTATTTATAATGCTATTCTTCATAAACTTTATTTTTGCTTATTAGTACTAGATTTTTGTCTGTGCTTTATTTTTTGTATATCTTACAAGACTTTTAAAAGTAAGTAGGTCACCATGCAAGAAAAGAAGCCATCAAATGTAAATAGTTTCAAACACTTATGCTGTATATTCAAAAGTGACACAGGGTTGAAAAAAAAATCAGTAGCCCATTTTCAGTAAAATGCTTTCAGTACACATGTGAAAGAAAGAAACTGAGAAATATTTCATGGCAACACTACTAAAATATGATATTCAAATATTCTGCCAAGAAGCTGTTCTAATCTCATATCTTCCTTTCTTTTATATGACTCCACTGGTTTCTTCTGTCTTAGTATATTTAATACAATCCTTTCATCCCATTTACAGAGCCTTGCCTAATCATTTGTCTTATATAGTTCTTGTACTCATTTTTCTCTCTCAGCCATGTATTTCCATTGCTCAGTACTTCTCATCTAGTGTGCTTCTGTTGTTCCAGCGTTACCAGCTCCTCATAAGCATCTGTACTATCAGAATATTTTCCATATTCTAATTTTACATTCTATTAATTGCTATTTGAATTCTATTCCCACAGTACTGTTTCAGCTGTGTAGAAATACAGATAAGAAGTGAAGGATACTCTTTTAAACAGAAACTTTCTTAACTTACCTGAAAACATCAGACAGTGAAAAACAAGGTTCCTTTCTTGACTGTTTCTACAAGATGAAGGTTTTTCTCAGTCCTCTTCTCCCCACAGTTCCTCAGAAAAGTGGCCCATCAATAGGATATGGGTTGGAATTAATATATCCAATTTTGGACAGATTGCTAAAATGTAGACAGATGAAAGATGTCGTAAATGTAGATGTCTATATCTGGGTTGCTTAGTTTTCTGGTATGGTCAGCAAGCAGAAACAGGTGCTTTTATAGTATTTTTCATTTAATCTTTCTGTATATCTCTGAAGTAATTTAGATGATTTACATACTGATTGTTGCACTTTTCCCTGTTCACTTGTAAATGTCTGAAGTTATATGAAATGAACCTTATTTCTGCTGTGTCCTATAGTGGATAGTAGGCTGGTACAAGTAATTCTCTTTTTGACTCTGATTTCTTTGGGTATCCCCTTCCCTAAGTCTTTTTCTGTCTCTAATTTTAATGGAAGTTGGACTTAGAAAATTTCTCTGCTGGAGAGCTGCCATTTGTAACAAGACATTTTTTAATTGTGCCTTTGAATCTGTCCAGGAAAGTCTCTGACCTGATATGGGATTCGGTCCTGTAAGTGTGGGAGAGAGGAAGAATCCTCCCAAGTCCTAGTAAGCAATCAGAAAAATATTCACATCTGTCTCCATGTCTTGTTCTCTTAGCAGCATAATTTCCTTCACCCTGTTTCTATCTTCTCTTCTCTACACTTCTTGGTGTTTCCAGTGACCAATTTGGGGTAGGGTATCACCACAGCAGTGGGGTCATGGTCCCATACCCTCCTAAAGGCTGCTGTCTGAGTGTCCAAGGGCAGGTTGACTGCTCCGACTCCTGCCCACAGGGAGCTGAGTGATGCAGACAGGGGGATGCATGCCTGCTTCCTACCTGGCACAAACCAGGGGGATGCTGAGGCTCAGGTAGGATCTCTGTGTTGCTGCAGTGCTTGGACCCCCCTTCCTCCTGCAAAGCAATGGAAACCACCATCCAGTCCCTGTAAGCATCTATGGTTTGACCTTGGCTGGAAGCCAGATGCCCACCAAAGTTACTCCCCTTTTCAGCTGGGCAGGGGAGAAAATATGTATTGAGAGGTTTATGAGTTGAGATAAGGACAGGGAGAGATCATTCCACAATCAGCATCACGGGCAAAACAGACTCAACACAGAATAAAGGAAAGAAAACTAATTTATTACACTACACTGCACACACAGTGAATCCACAGTCAGATAGCGAGACGTGCAACCAGATCTTAAAACACCTGCCCCGACCCCTCTCTCCTTAGCAGAATTCACCCTTCCCCTGCACCAGTGCGGGGTCCCACCCATGGGAGACAGTCCTTCACAAACTTCTCTAACACGAGTCCTTTCCCACAGGGCTTCAGCTCCTCACCAGCTGCCCCAGCGTGGATCACTGCTATGGGGTGCAGTCATAAAATCCTAAAATATCTCTCAGTCTCTCAGGCCCAGACTGCTCCAGCCTGGTCTCCCAAGGAGTCACAACCCTCCCCTCAGCAACCTGCTCTGGCTTGGATGTCTCTGCCTCGCTCATCTCTGTGTCTGTTTCTCTCCACGGGCTGCAAGTGCTGGTAAAGGCTTGCTCTAAAGCAGTTCACAGCATCTCCTGTATGTGTCCACTTGCTCCAGTGTGAGGCCTCTCCAGGGGCTGCAGGTGGGGTCTCTGCTCCCTTTCCTCTTCCATGGACTGTGGGGGGACATCCGCTCCACCATGGGTTTCTCCATGGGCTGCAGGGGAGTCTTTCTCTCTGTGACCTGGGGTGCCTACTCACCCCCTTCACCGGCTTTTCCTTGTAAATGTGATTCCCAGAGGCACTGTGACCATCAGTGATGGTCAGCAATGACTCCAGCCTTGAGCCGGCTGGTGTTTGCTCTCTCAGGCCTGCAGAGAGCTTCTAGCTGCTTCTTGCTGAAGCCACCCCTGCAGCACCTGCCTTCTCCACCAGAACCCAGCCATTGAAAGGTACAGCAGTAGCTTGTGTCACCCACAGGCTTGGCGATGTGTGGGCAAGCCCAGCCTGTGCTCTGGGATCCTCCATACCTAGATACAATCTGCCACTGCAGCCCTGCCCATAAATGAGCAAAAAAAAATCATAAGTATAGATGACTGAAAATTCATCACCTGCTTGGGAAGGTGAGTTGTTAGGCTTTAAGGTGAGACTTTACAAACATCCCTGAATTCAGGAGTTAATGTGGCATACCTCAAGTCAGGAAACCACATACCACCTCATATAAAGTCTTTCAATATCTACCCTCCTACTGTTGCAGGAGTCAATGTTCTTTTTTTTTTTTCTTGCTGATCCAAAGAAAACCTTGATGATATTCTGGGTTCACTTTCTTTTCTCAGCTTGGTTTCATTAATACAGTGCTCTTCTGCCTTTCTCTCCTTTTCTGAGTCACTCTTTTCCAACATGTCTTGACAAGGTTCTTTTAGGCTATGAACCCTTTGGGGCCAGGGACATATGTTAAAATTTGAGAAGTGCTGTAGAAGTAATTTTTACCATGCTAGAATAAAATTTAAAAATATTAATGAGATACGATAAAAATCTCCACTCACATAGATGGCCACAGTTGGAAATGTCCAGTTGAGAGCAGAACAGATACTTGCAGAACAAACTGCACTGGCTGAAAAGGTCTGGCCTGCTAACTACACATTTTGTAATTAGTAATAATCATAGAAAGCATTAGGTTGGAAAGGTCTTCTAGTCTAGCTTTTCATCCACAAGTACTCTCAAGTCCTTTTCCTCAGGGCTGCTTTCAAGCACATCATCTCCTAACCTGTATGAATAACAGGGGTTGTCACAACCCAGGTGCAGGACCCTGCACTTGGCCTTGTTGACCCTCATCAGGTTCACCTGGACCTACTTCTCCAGCCTGTCCAGGTTCCCCTGGATGGCATTTTGTCCCTCTGGCACATTAACCTCACCACCCAGCTTGGTGTTATCAGCAAAATTGCTGAGGGTGCACCCAATCCCACTGTCAGTATCATTAATAAAGATATTAAAGAACACTGGTCCCAGTATGGACCCTTGAGGAATGCTGCTTGTCACTGTCTTCCATCTGGACTTCGAGCCACTCACCACCAAGAGAGTACTTTAAAAGGTTTGTTTTATGATGCAGTAGTAGATACTGGTCTTGTTGATTAATAAACTCTTTATACTTTATAATTGTGAATTTGGAAATTTTTCTTCAATCTGAGCTTTATTATGCAAAACTCTTTAAAGCAATTACCTTTAATTGAGTAACTGTTATAAGGCATTTAGAAACAAGGATGTGGGCGGTGTATCTTGTGAGGTACCAACTGGCATTAATTATGAAATTGAACTTTTGCACTATAGTCCTACCTCTTTGTTTTTAATATAGATGCCATGTGTCTTATGATTATTTTTGTTTAAATTTTCATATAGATTTGTCTTCCTGTTGTATTTTTGGACACAAAATGTAGACTAAAAAGCTTAAAAATTTTACTTGGTGCAAAGAAAGGTGAATAGAGGGATGTTTACTATGTAAGAAAACTCAACTTTTTCTATAAGTTCAAAAGGAAAATAATTTTAAAGATCAGTTATGAATCACATGCATTTATTTACAACAGAATTGTTAATGCTTCTATTATTGAGTTATATAATAAAGCAGATCAGAGATACTGCACCCATGCTTTTTTTCTTTTTTCTTTTTAAAGAATGTCATAGCATGCTCAATTTTTCATTAAATAGTTATTTTTACCAGACTACATTTTATGGTACTTGCTTTGTCATATTAGACAAAAATATTCCCCCTCCCGCCTTTTTTTTCATGATATATTTTTTGATAAGTTAAAACAGTGTCTCACTGGCCTTCATTCTAGCTGTTTAGTAGGAAGGTAAACATAAATGTAAAATCAGACTCTGGAATAAAAAGATGGTTGGGGACAAAACTATTTCTGTAAGTTTCTGGGTAAATGAGATGGGGAATAAGTGAAGAGGCAAAGGGGCATGATTGTCTGGAATGGAAGGGGAAAGGAGTAGTTCCAAAATATCTCACCTAAATAAGAATGTCATATTTTATTTTTTTTTTCCCAAAAGCATTTTGCAGTTGAGAAGACAGCATTGCACATTTCAGTCCATGCTGCAAAATTAGCAGGCATTGTGTTTCACCAGTAGGTTTAAAAGTTGCTGCTTGACTAAGCCATAGCAGTGGACAAATACATTGATGACCATTGGATTCATGGAGTTCCTGTACTGAAAGACTTACAAGGCAAAATGGTACATATGTCTTTAGTCAGAAATAAAAGTAAAGGAAAATACTCTGGTGCATTTTCCGGGAACAGTTTATAAAGCACCAGTGAAACACATGAATATTTTTGAAGTATTGAGTATACTTATGCCAAATTAAAATATCTGGAAAACACTGGATTAGCAGTCTCACCAACTGCTTAGTATTCAGGCATTTTATCACCAATACAGGTTCCTTCCTGTGTTGCCAAATCGCTTCAAAGATGCTGGTACAAAATTAAATAGTGCCTCCCATGGCGTGATACAGGGTAGGTCAGTCAGGTAAATCCCAGAACAGGTTTTTGCAGGCACGCTGTGGGAGCTGGTAGGAGAAGTACGATGTATGTAGACTGTTTGTTATGCTCAGTGGATGTGCTGGTGTGAGCATGAAGGCCTGAAAAGAATGAGCACATCTTAGGGGACTGCTTTTTGGAAGTGTCTTAAAGATGCTATAGACATAGTCACAGACAACCCAGATGATGTACTATTCTGTACAAAAAGCTCTAACCAGGGATTTTACAGGGATAGGGATAATACACGATGGGCTAGGTTGCTTGAATAATGAATGTATGCACAGTCTTTCTCTGAGAGGACTGCCATTTAATTTGAATAAAGAGTTCCTTTTCCTTGGGTTTTTTGTTTATGTGTTTGGTTTGGGTGGGTCTGTTGGGTTTTTTTTCAGTATTTGGTATATCTCTACTGCTGCCAACAAAATTGTCACCTTGTGTTCTGTTGTTTTTTGTGGGGATTTTTGTTATGAATATCTCTCTGATAGGGATGAGGGGTGGGGAGTAGAAGAAATTCCCTAAAGTTTGTTTTTATGACTGAGGGAATCTACAGACACTGTAAATGTAGCAAACCTGCATGATTTGACTTTTTTTTTTCTCTAGTTTTTATTGTACCTGCTTATTTTTAGCTAGTTTTCCTTTTTTTTTTTAATTTCACTCTTTACTCTTATAATGTATTTATGATACTATATTGAATATTCATATCTTTCTCAAATGTAGACTTTAAGTGTTTTAAAAGTTGTCACAGTAGCTATCTTTATTCTATGGACTAAGAAATGTTAAATTACTTTGCCAAGGTAACTAATACTAAAAGGAACAATACTAAAAATGAGAACAGAACCTTTTCCCTCCTCTATCCTTCAGATACAACCTGTGGTGCTCTTAGTGCTGAACCATAATATCAGATGCAAAAAAAAAGCAGGGATGTATTCACAGAAGACATTTAAGAAAATTAAAATCTTCTGTAATAGGAAGGAAATGAATGCCTTGACCTCTTCATACATTTATGCACAAGTTTAATTTTATTCATAGGAGTAATTTCTCAGAACTCAATGGGATTACTCATTTGGTGCATAAAGTGAAACAGAGATTTAAGTGCCTTTGGGTTGCAAAGTTATTGTGGACAACATTAACATTATCGTAGTTATTTTCTGTTTGCTTTCTGAGACCATACTCTTAATGTAAGATTGTAAATTTTTTTCCTATTGTCTGTCCTTCATAAAGAACTGTTACAAGATAAAGGGACAACTAGTCCTTGTCATCTGTACTAGATGAATGCAATTTGGTCTGAGACAGATGAAAACAGAGTGAGATAAAAAATAATATGCACCATGAAAATACATGAGTATGGGAAATTTATGGTTAACAGTTAAAACAAATAATACATCAAAGCCTTTGATGCCTTTCACAGAAAGAGTTAGTCTTAAGTATATATTCAGTCTTTTTACAGAGTTCTTGTTGATTTTTGCTAATTTCCCTATTTTTACTACTTTAATATATTTTGCAAGCCATTTCTCAAGGTAAAAATTAGTATAACTAAATTTACCTTTGAAAAGATTAAAATGGGTACCATTGAAATGAAACTCCATCTGGTACACGGTTACTAAAAAAAGCCCATGAAAATACTACATGACAACATTCATATGCAATTAAATTAATATAAAAACCTAAATGAACAAGTCAGTCCAAACTGCTGATTATGATTAATTTTGTAAATAATTTTGCCGTAATTTTGAATATCTGTTATGACCCCTGGTGAGATGTGGAAGGGATTTTTGTAGGACACACACTATTGCAGCATTTGAGGGGATTAGCCGTACTTGAGGGGATAAGAACTGATAGAAGTCACTCAGAATTTTGTCTATGAAGTTACCTTATTAATAAATATCTATAATAATGAAAGCTTTGCAAAATTGGATTTCTGAGGACGTTGGCTGGGATTTTTATAAGCTCACTTTTTATGCGTGACTTAGAAGCACACTGAAAGCTGTGACAGATAAAATTACTATGTATTAATGTATTACTGAAAAATACAGATTAAAATTATCAGACATTGCATTTTTTGGTGGCATTTCATATTATTTTTGTATTATTTCATTAAGTTGCTCAGACAATGAAGTTCCTCTGCTTTATTCCTATGGTGAGTGAGTAATGATCAGTCCCTGTAGTATTATACTGATTAACTTAATAGGAAGCTGTGTGCAAAATAAGCAAAAATAAATAAATAACTAAGTGCACAATCCATCCCTGTCAGCAGTCCCAAGACACAAGCGAAGGACAGTATTGCAATTTCTTAGTGTCAGCGATTCTGGTTTTGACAAGGTGCGAACTTTGGTTTGACAGAGATAGTCTTCAAAGTGATAAAACAGTTAGTAAATATCTTTATTTGTTTTGATTTCTAGTAAAGCGAAGGTCAGTTGTTACAAACTGCTTAGGGAGACAAGCTGTCAGGAAGATAAAGGGAGAATGCTCTAGGAGCCGAAAGATGGAGGCCTTCATCCATCCTGAGAACGGCGCGCTCTGGTAGAGAGGCTAAAGGTGTGTGCAATGACACGGGCTTGCTGAGGCAATGTTAGGTAAACTTACAATCCTTTTCTTTCTCAAAGCTAGCCTAAACCATGGATGCAGTACAAACATGGTTCAGCATTTGGAAATGTCCTGCTTAAGGAAGTATCTGGTACGATACTGTATATGTAAACCCCTGGTAACTGGCTGTTAATCATTCCAAGAAAACTTTTAATAAATTAGTAAATATTTGATGTGTTTAGAAAACATGCAATTGCACCAAGATAATAAATAGTGCTTACAATTAGGTGAACAAAGTGGGTGGGAATCACCCTGGCTGAGTCCAGGCAAAATTGAATGTCTGTTGTACCTTGGTCACCCACATTAAATTTTTCACCCTATCTCCCTTCAATACCAGTCCTAGTGCAGAATGTGTCCCTTCCCTTGGCTCCTGTCTGACCATAGTGGTAGCCCAGGCAACTAGCTTGGATCAGTTGCTGACGGTTTAGATGGATAAATTGAGGTGAGGTAAGCCATGCCTTAGTCAGTTCTGCTTCCACAGGTTTCTCCTCTGTGTTTTTATATCTGTGCATATATAATGTCTCAATATAACTTACAGACTTCAGCCCACATGCCTGAACACACATGCAAACACATTTGTCTGTCAGATTTCTAAAGGATGTGATTCGGTCTTTAAAAAGCAACCCTTACACATGGTATATGTAATCAGGGTGTATGAGAACTTGAAAAATAAGGCATCACCTCAGTCCTTTTCTAAAGAATTTTAGAATTCTGTCAGCAAATGGTTTAGTATTTCCCCAAATAGCAGCTTTCTCTCTGTTGGATCGATGGTTAACTGCTACTCGTTGTTGAAATAAAAATCTGTAGCCTATCTCTGAAGTCTTGAGATCAACACAAATGGTTTGCTGGATCTCGTAGCTGAGGCTGTGTTAAACACTCTCTTTTCCCCACAGCCCAGCTTACAGGTAAAAAACCACAGCTCTAAATGAAATATGCAGTTAAAATACATAGGTAATAACTATTTAGAGATCACAGGTAAAAATAAAATTATTTCCCTTGTTTACCTGTGATAGTGTGGA
This sequence comes from Zapornia atra, assembly GCA_013400835.1. NCBI lineage: Eukaryota > Metazoa > Chordata > Aves > Gruiformes > Rallidae > Zapornia > Zapornia atra. The sequence continues at coordinate 28,947 of VZTU01005560.1, read as the reverse complement.
GACAGGGCTATGGTTATCTAACTGCTTTTGAGGAGGTGAGAAGTATTCTTAGAATGTCCTGATGGTTTCATTGTCATTGTGATTGCACAAAGGTTTAAGAACAGGAGGAGTGAGGCCTCCTACTTACCACCTAGCTGACATTGTTTACACAATTAAGATGAGCAACACCTTAACTGCATAGCCAGTCCTTTGTAGTTCAGTCTCATAAATCAAAGAAGGAATAGTGTTGTTGTATAGTTGCCTTCTCTGTTCAAAAAATAAAAACGTGTGCTCTGAGCCATAATTTGTTTTGGGTATTTTTACAGCAGTTTTGGCTTGGTTTATTCCCATTGTACATTATCTTCAGGCCATGAAGTTAAAAAAAAGGCAGGTATGTCTCCAAACTCAGCAGGAATTGGCTACCAATACAGTTAGAAGGAGCTGAGAGCCAAGACACCTGCTTTCACATAGGTGAAATCCTATCTAAGAGGGTGGCATGGGGTCTGTAAGTGCTGGTTACTGGTAGCTGGAGGCCGTGAAATTCTTACTCCTATGGAAGTCAGAAACTTGTTCCTGTAACAGCCATAGCTTCTGGGTTCAGGATCCTGTTGAGTTCTAAGCTCAATAGGAACTTCCAGAGACAATGTGTTTCTTACTTCTGTATGATTAATTATTCTTTCCTTCTGGTAACAGCAGGATGAAAAATCCTGAACTAAATATGGTTCCAGGTGAAGAGACAAAAGGTTATGATAAAACACCTATAAAAATCATATAAGAAACAATAAATAACACATTTCTACATTTCAGGTTTCACTGATTTGGCACTGAATCCACAAAATATCCTGCTTTTTAAAATGTGTGGGTTTGGGAAAAATCAACCCCAGTTAGCCCTTTTCACTCTGTCACCTCTCCATCTCTGCACTAGCTAGAGTTTCTCTCTGGAGCTGTGGTGTTGGAGCTCTGACTTGAGTGGAGGCTCTGCTAATCCCTCCTCTCAGCAGCTGTCCTCTGAGGCCACTCTTGGTCTTCTCCTGTTTCTCAGACACGGCCTTGGTGCTGAACAGGTGTAATGCTGTTCAGTGTTTGTTGCCCAGAGCCTGTCAATAGTTTGACTTTTACATGGAAGTGAAGACATTAAAGCAAGTAGTACCACCCAATACTTGTATTTTCTTTTTCTTTTTATTTGGCATCTTAGATTTACTGAAAGACAGATTAGGTGATTTTCCTGTGTTATGTTACTATCAACTAGCTTTTGGCATTGAGATTTATTACTATATGAATTGCGTTTCCTGTAGGCTGGAGGGTTCTTTAAAGAAGCTTTGTCTCATATTTAAGATACCAAGGTTTAAGTCCTTGTGGTGATTTCAGACTTTGAAAATTGGATACATTGAATACAATTCAATATATTATGTGTGACCTTTTAACATAAGTCTTTAAAAGACATCTTTCTTTATGTAAACCTAACCCATAGACCGTTAATTTTGATAAAATAAACAAGCGCATCTGGGGCGCTTTACAAAATTTTGGCCAGTGTCTTATTTATTGCATGACATACTTTACACTCACTAAGACCTCCTCCCTGCCCTAGGGACATGACATTCTATTCATTGACATGTTTGAAAGAGCTTTTTTTTTCCCCAAAAAAACCCTCTAATAATTCAGATCAATATTTATCAAGGTTCGCTTATTTACATCTGACGCCCAAATTTATATATTTCTTTTGTTGTTGCTTGGGATCTAAATGTTCATTATCCCCAGATCATAGAGAAGAAATACTAACAGTCAATTATTTTTTCATGTAATTCTAGGTTTTGTGAGGTTTATTGCCATCTTGTGATTTTGATATTCTGTATATATTATTCATTTATTTATTCTTTTATTCCATTGACATGAGGACTGCCATTTTTTTCTGAAGTATTCAGCTAGAACTTACTAAACATTGTTGGGGTTTTTTAATAGAAATGGTACAGTAAAATACCAAGGTTATTTATATGGGAGACGTTTGTTTTCTACGTGTATTCCAGTTATTTTTGTCCAGAAATGCCTTTTTAGCTTGCTTCAAACTAGATCCAGAACTGTACATCCTGAAAGATGCCAGTAGATACTCTACCTCAGAGAGGAGAAAGTTTGTATACATTTTTGGTACCAATATCTAAATTAACAATGCAATTTAAAACAGATCTACCAGTCTGAATGACTCTGTTAACTCTATAAATTCATAATAACTTCTTAAGATTTAAAAAAAATTCAATTGAATGACCATGATCTCTTCAAAATTAATCACATTGCCTGTCAGTTAAATGACATGTTTTCCTATCTCTATGGCTGCTCAGAGGTGGGAGGGCTTACAGGCTCCCTTAAAAAAAAAAAAGGGACCACAGTCACAGCTCTGGCCTGATCCTGATGCTCAGATCTGCAGCAAGCCCAACACATTAGAAATGTCGATAAAACTTCATCACTCATGAATTTTAACATTATGGAACCTTATTAATCTGAACACTTGAAAATCTTACCACTTTTGAGAGACCTTTGTTGTAGAGTGCCTTCTACCAAGATTGCAGCCTGGAGATTGACAAATCTTCTAAACTGTAATACCTTTGGACAGCAACGAGTCTTTTTTGTACATCAGTAATAAGTAATTGTTCAGTTTAGAATTATGAATCACACAGATACCTGAACACATGCAGGCACTACTGAAATACAGTGCGGAATTTTTTTATGAGTGGAAGAATAGTAGTTCTTTGCTAAATGTTACACTTTATATTTTGTTTTAAAACTGGCATCAATGGTTTTGTGTGAAGGTGTGGTGGATTTTGTCTTTTAAAAAAATATGTTGGAGATTTCAGCTTCAAGCTACATACACTTTGATGGCCTTCATCAAACATAAATGTAGTGATGGTGACTCAAAAGTATGTTGTGAGACAGAAGTCCTCAAGGATGGTGTGAAAAGGATTTCTATACTACTTGAACCAATGTAGTAATCCAAAGATGTCTTATAATTCACTGAAGAGAGGTGGGATTTTTTTTCTTTCCTGTTCATTGGAAAACAAGAAATGCCAAGGACAGGTTTCAATGTTACTTGCCAGTTAAAAATCAACTACTAATAATCAATTTTATTTTTTTATGTAATTTGGGGGTTTAGCAAAATGTAAATTTCTGCTTTTCTAGAACAAAGTCAAATTATTTTTCATTTCACTGTGGATTTATTTTTCCAATTTTGTCTTTTTTAATCAGAAATTTTTGATTTGGAAAAAAAAATCACAGTCCATTCAAATTTAAATATTTTTGGAAATAATAGTGAAATGACTGTAAATTAAAGTGTTTCTGAAAATTAAAATTTAAAAAATATTGCAATATTATATATAATCAAGGATTTTTACACTTTTCATATAACTTATGAAGAAAAGTGGTGTTTATGTGCAGCATTTTATTTTGAATTGGCTGATATTGTATGTGATGGAAAAATATCCTGTAAGTTCCTTGTCAGCTTTCCTGATGGGTCTGATTCTGATGTCAATTAGTCTTGTTCACACTGCTCTAGGTCTGCGAGTTTTATTTATTATTATCTCGATTTACAAAATTAGAAGTTAAATGAGTTCTTTTGGCTCATAAGGAAAAATCTGATGTGCTGTAAACTGTAAGAGGTAAAGAAAGATGTAACTCTATCAGCTGAATATAAACAAATTCATGTTACTAATATGCAGTTCTCCAGAATGTGCTTAACCTCATACAAGTAATCTTGTCTTATTTCTGCTGCAAGCAGAGTTTGAAAATGGCAATAACTTACAAACAGGGTTTACAGATCTACAAAAAATAATAGTATTTTTAATTTTGAAAATATCAAAGTGCATGTAGTGACTCACTTTTTACGAGTACCAATAGTGTAAATACACATATGGACAGCTAGTTTGTAAAAAATACACAGACAAAATATTCAGTGTGCAAATCTTAATAACATTTGTAGAAAATTATCTAAAAAAATCACTGACCAGCATAGAGAAAAAAACCCAACAAAACTAAACAAGAAACTGTTGAAAAACACAAGCCACACACCACATTGCTAACATGCAGTTTTATGAATTCTGTTATACCAACCTTTAAAACAACAGGGAGTAGAGAAAAAATTGATTCTTATGATCAAGAATGTAATCATAACTTGAGGGCTGCTTCTTCTTTCTCTTTATTTTTTCCTCTTGTGTTAAAATCTGTGCATGAAAATCCTTAACATTTGAAGAATCCACAAGTCTATTTGAAGAAAAATTTGCTCAGTGACTTTAAAAAAAAATAATCTGTTGGTCAATTAAATCATTCTCTATCAGATTGCTATATGCTTTTAAAAAGTCACCTAGATGTCTCATTCTGTGTGACATGGAACAGGCTTGATTGATAGATTTTTTTTTCAATCCCTGATACTGTAGACTAGTATATGACTAAGATTAGTATTATATGAGTGATAAACAATGCTAAGTGTGGACTAAACAGACAAAAGAGATTTTTCAGCGCATTTTGTACCAGGCGTTTTAACACATAATTTGCCATTATGTTTCAACCTAGGTTTTTAATTGTTACAATTGGGAGAGGCATAATAATTAAGCAGTACAGTTTACAGGCTCTGTTTGCTACAGTCTTTTTCATATACACAGTTTATGCTATCATACTTTCTTTTGGTAAATAAAGAGAGTAGTATTAATTTTTAATGAATAAACCTAAATTCCATTAGAATTATTTATTATTCTGATAAACATTAATATGGTAAATATCTGTATTTTATCTGTTAAAGATGAACAAGTTACATTCATGGTTCAGTGTAATCCATTCTTTGATTCATGGATCCCAAAGTCCTTCAGGCAGTATGACAAATCCACATAATTTCCCTGAGTGCTAGGTTGTGCTTTTGTGTATCTGATTAAGTTGAAAGATGTGTTAAAAAAAAAATCCTCATGTAGCCAGACAGCTCCCTGTGGCTACATATCTCAGAAATCTCTGGAGCATTTTGTTATTCCAAATAAAGTTGGCAGTAATTTACACTCAATAAATTGGTTCCAGATCCGCCTGTTTCAGATGATATCACAAGGACAAGATTTTATGCAAAATTCCCTTACCTTTTGTCAAAGTGTATTCCTTTTAAGAGGTTTGCCATCACAAATGCAGATGATATGAAGATAAAAAGACTCCCTTGCTCTCCAGAGCGTGACAGAATGTGATGGATCAACAGTTCACATACAAGCTGTGTTTTGATCAAATCAAACAAAATCATCCTTTTTTCCCCCCTTTTTTTTTTTAAAGAGGGTTTTCTCTTCATTGCAAAATCATGGCATATGTCATTCATAATGCATTAATAAATCCTCCTATTTTGTATGGACCACAAGGTCTCTGTAGAGAGATACAGTAATTTATGATTTGAGACTGAAGACAAGTGAAAATTAAGCATTGTAACAGTCAAGCCTTGACTATGAAGAAGTAGTCCTATGTATGGTCTAAAGTCTGTTGCTGTTTCACAGCTTTCCTAAATATTAGTTTCTTACAAATTTGATGAATTTGGTCCAGATTTTTTGTAAAGGCAGCTGTGAAGAAAGACAGCCTGTCTGTCTCCAAGTTATAAATTAATAGAAAAAAGTATCTCAAAAGAGTAACTACAGAAATTATAAATGGATATGAAAGTGTGAAATTAAGAGAATGAGAATTTAGTCTGGAAGAAGAGAAATAGTTTTCTTGAGGTGATATCAATTAGAGTTGAAAATTTAAAACAAAAACCCTACCCTTGAAACACTGAAACAAAAAAGGAAATAATTTATAAGGTACAAGCCAGCACTGGCAAAAGGATAGTTTAAATAATGTAATAGGTTTTTTGTACTTCGAACTTCACTAGAGCTGTGATTATGAATGGATGTAATTCTAGGAGAAAGAAGGGAAAATGTGCTTTGTTCAGATGACAGTGGTACTTATGTGCATGCATATGCATGTCTGAGAGAAAAATGTTGCTGTGAAGTAGCCCGTATCTCTATACATTCTATTCTCTGAAAGAAAACTTACTTTCAGTGGAAATGTGTTAAAGAGATCCATAGGCACCACTTCCTTGACTCCAGATCAAGTCGCAGTTGCAGGATGAGGTCAACAAGATCTTTTACCCCTGGTACAAACAGGGTCTATGACCGGAAATCCATGAAGGTTTGGAAATAAAAAAAAATCTCTCCTGACCCTATTCCTTTGCAAAAAGTAAAGCATCAGGTGACTGATATGGGTAGAACCTTTATTATTTCTGTTGGCTTTGTGTCACTTGAGGAGGTTCTGGTTTTCATGGTACAAAGTGAGTTTAGCTGACTGTACAATCTCTACCTTTGACCTTTATTGCTGGCTTTTTTTTTTTTTCGGGAAAGTTTGAGAATATGCAAGAACCAACTACATTAATGGATCTCAGTATTTGTGGATTCCATTTCCTTAATATAAATGAATATAAATTAACTTTGTGCCATTTTATTGGTTACTGGCAATGATGTGTTTGTAGAAGCTTTTTTTCTTTGCTCTCACAATAGGTTGATAAGACTTATTGTGTTATGTCAGAGTATAATATTTTTGCCCCTTTTTTGCACTTGAACAGTATTAATTTGCATGTGTTTGTCTTTTTTTTCCATATCACAGCTCTGTAGCTAGACATTGTTGAAGTGCTGCTTTATAGTACTCCTCAGAAGTACATAAATTCTATTAGAATTTTGGTGTGTAAGACCCCTTCATCTGAAACAAAATTGTCCCTTCTACATTTTCACTTATGTACACAGAGTGCCCATTGCTGTCAGAAGATACTAGGTGGACTTACAGTCCACATGTAAAACATTCTCCATTCTCTATTTGTGTTCATATAAAATATGAATATAGTGCCTATTAACAGGCTACCATTTTAGATTTTACTTCAACATGTTTTCTAAAAACCATATATTGTCTTTTTCCCAGTAAAAAAAGTCATTTAAATGCAGGTATTCATCGCTTTTCTTGCTAAAAATAAATAAATAACATGCACACCCAAGTTCTAAACAACATTAAAGGAGTAGTGAAGCATTTGTTCCATGAAAGAAAATAGTATTAGATTTGTGCCCTTGTTGGTCTTAAGTACTGAACATTTTGTATAGACTTACAAGTAAATAAAACCAAATACTGGAACTTTTGGACACTGAAAAAGAAACAGCTCAAAAATAGCATGCAAATAGGGGTCAGTTGCTGAATCTCCTACTGCACCTTATTCTGTCATAGATCTAATTTATATGAATGCTTTTGCAGACTCAGTAAGAATTGCTAGGTTTTAATTTTACATATTGAACTTACTGTTTCCATATAGAAAATTTGCAGGGTGGGCTAGCAAGGTTTTGGTAGAAGTGGGGCTACAGGGGTGTCTTCTTTGAGAAGCTGCTAGAAGCTTCCCTTGGGTCCAATGCAGCAAATACCAGCTGGCTCCAAGACGGACACATGGCTGGCCAAGGCTGAGTCAATCAGTGACAGTGGTAGCATCTCTGGAATAACATATTAAGGAAGGGAGAAGCTGCAGACAGAAGAGAGGAGTAAGAATATGTCAGAGAAACAACCCAGCAGAAACCAAAGTCGGTGCAGAAAGGGAAGGAAGTGCTCCAGGTGCCGGAGCAGAGATTCTCCTGCAGCGCATGGAAGAGACCATGGTGAGGCAGGCTGTCCTCATGCAACCCATGGAGCTTAATGATGGAGCAGAGATCCACCTGAAGTTGCACTGTCTCAGCTGAAGTTTTATGTCTTTACTGGGCACAATAGAATCAGCCACTCTTTTAACAATAAAGACCAGTCTTGATCTTTTCATTAGAGGGTTAGCAGAAGGAGGTGACCATTCAAGCAGTTTTAGTGCGTTATTGCACAAAGCAGGAACATATTCCTAGAAAAATATCTAGGATGTCAGCTCATTTTAAAAAAAGAAACAGGATGTTGATTATTAGTTCCCTGGAAAGGATTTTGGTAATTGCCAGTCCAGGATAATTTGGCACAAAAAGGACCCTTCTTGTTTTTGTTTTTACATGTAACAGAAATCAGAGTATTTTTGAAACTGACCTCAAATTTAGTAACACTGTTACCAAATATCCTTTTGGTTAAAAATATCCATATGTCTTAGCATCCAGGAGATTTTACTAAGTGGATAAAAAATATATCATGTGTTACTGAATGAATGAAACTGAAAAATTATTTCTAAAATGAGTCAAATTAGTCAGATCTACCTGTGATGCAATCTCTTGCAGCATGCACCTTTGACCAAACACTATTAATAGTCTGCAGAATAATATGGCTTTAGTAGTAATAATTTAAAAATCGCCCATTCATTGGCAGATTAAAACAAAGAGCCTAGGTAATAACAGCCTACACAATGAGTGTAATTTTTTTTTTCCAGTCAAGACCAAATTGTCTTTGATGAACTTAAAATTATCATGGTCACAGCAGTTCCATTCCCCACATCTGTAAAACCACAGTTAACAGTGAAAGAGAGTAAATATGAAGAATACAATTTAACAAACCTTTAATACTATTTTCAGCAAGCTGCAATTACAACTGTAGAAATGCATTCTTTCTCAAATGACTTAGTAGTTTTTAAGAATTTACATGAACTGAAACATCCTTGAACTGCAGTTTGTATAACCAATTTTGTGAGAGATTATGTCAGTGTTGTCCTCTTTTGACATCAATCTGCATGATTATAATTATAATTATAAGTTTGGTTTGATTAAAGAAGGAACATAATGTTAAACAGCTATTAAAAAAACCAACCCCAAAACCACCCACAAAACCTTTGAGGTATTCTTTTCTAAAAAAAAAAAAAAAAAAAATTCTTGTAATTATAAAGGGTAGATAAAATGTCATACAAAAACATATTTAACAACCATTTTATAGAACAGCAAAGATATAAAAAACATAACTGTTCATGTATATTTTTATGACTCCATTTTCCATAATTCAGCCAACTTCTCTGAATGTGTATAGTGATACATCATGGAGAGATGAATTAGCAATTGCTAATTGACTAGGAAACACTCAGGATAATTTTGGTACTGAAGAAATATTAAAAACTACTTAACAACATTAATAAGAGTTGTTAATGATACCATGCTAACTGTGGTAATTTCCAGAACCTTATGTCAAAGCAGCACATTTTCGTATTTTTTTATTTAATAGGCAACTGATTGAAACATCTGTTACTGAAAAATCTACCAGAGTTTTTGTTGGGTTACTATGTGTTAAACTGAGATGGGCAAAAGGTGATAGGGTAATTTCATAGTAGTGAAGGATCAGAAAGGATTAATAGTGAAATTATACAAATAGGCATTTTTCAAATTCAATTTACTGAAAAAATGTAGATAAAATTCATTGCCTTTAAAAGTGAATACAACTCTACAGAAATGTGTGTGTGTGTCCTCCTCATTATTTGTACTTAAGGTAGTGGAAACGTGAAATGTAGATTTTCATTTTCAATGATTTAAGCACTGAAAGGTTAATCCTTATTACTTAATTCTTGTAATAAAAATTTCCAATGGAAAAATCCACTTAATTCCTGTTTGCAAACCAAATCTAAAATGACAACATGCAAAAATTGGAAAACAAGCTGTTGCAGTGCTTATGTGATTTTTTCCTGCATTTTCTGTTCTCTGATTGTTTTTACCTTTGATGGTGATTAATTGAAATTAAGTTATTATCTGAATTTTTACAAAACAAAGGCTGAGTAAAGTACCATGCCTCTTTCAAAAACTGATTTGAGCACCTGTGATCTGTTCAATTTGTAGGTGAAGACTTTTGAGGAGGTGATCCAAATTGTCTTTACATTTTCTTACAGTCTTGTTGCAGATAAAGAACACAGTTCTTCTATTTTTTTATCTACCTCAGGCTCTCCAAATCGTTCAAGCATGTTTTTCAAAAATATTTCTTCCTCTTTTAATGTCTTTTATCCTAAACATTTTTCCTGGAATAAATACCTTGAATGCCCCACAATGCAAGGCAAATTTCTTATGGAATTCTGTCTCTGCATAGTTTCTCCATGATCTCTCTTTCCATATTTAAAAAATAAGCCCTTAAACCTTCTCAGCATTATTATTCAGAACTCCAATTCTTTCCATCCAGATGCAATTGGAATAATGGCAGCAGGACAGAAAATGGAGTTGTTGCCATGAATGAGTTCATTGCAATGACCAATAGCATCAGTGAAAAAGAAGCAAACATAAGACATACTTTACGTATGTACACAAAACAGTAAAATATGGAGAAAGTTGGAGAGAGTAAGTGTTAAATTATAATGGCGATGATGAACAGCACCAGATTTGCCCTGGAGATGTGGGAAAATATGTTGAAAAAGATGTCTTGCAATTTCTCATTTACCAAACCGGTTTATAAAATGTGCATAAATTAAAATATTTCACAGAACTATCTTTTTATTGCTCTTCATTATTCTATGAAGAATGGAAAGGAATTGTAGTTAACAATTTAAAACCACTGTGCATTCAGAATGAAAGCTTGCCACTATACGTAATAAGAGAGAGGTTTATATATTATGTTTCCTTTTTGGCAGTCTTTTCATAAGTAGAATATATGTAGGCTAAATATTTACAGCCTTTCAGCCCACTGCTAACTAACTCCTTTTCACAATTATCCATATCCCTTATGCTAAATGGATAAGCCAGATAAACAACCACAAACGTTAAAGAATTTATACACATATTGCAACTCCTCCTATTTTACTGAGTTAATGGCATACATGGAATCTTAAAATTCTATTTACAATTGACAATTAATAATGCAAAACAAAAATTCTACACTGGACAAGAACTATAGCCTTTCATTTTTAGAAAAGGACTTTATTCCGTGACATGGAAAACATAGGGATTGTGATTAATAAGGGAGCAGAGTTATGCAGCACCTACCTTTCAGGCAAGACACATTCTCACACCACATATGGTAAGGATTGTCCATCAGGGTCTTTACCAAAGAGAAAAAAGGCAATTGTCCCCATAGATCACACCTGTGTTGGCTGAGAACTGAACAGAAATTCCACATGAGAAATAAAGAATCTGGAGGAAAGTGGACTGTGTTTGAAACTTTTGAACTCCCAAATGTTTTTTAATAGGTACATCTTGTAGTCATTAATCTGTAATGTAGGAGCAAAATATTACATAGTTCTGTACTACATGGTTGTGTATTTGTGTAGGTATGTATGGCTACGCATGTATAATAGCACATAATAGAGCATAATGTTAAGAGAATGGCAGTAGGTCAAAGGTCTCTTAATATGTCACGTTTTAAGAGACTTTACTTTCTAGAAATGTCTTTATATTTACTGATTTAGGCAAGGAAGCGCTATTGCTTTCACTCTAGATCTGAAAAATGTGCAAACACTGAGGTGATCATTCTTGTGGAAATTCTTGGTTTTGATGCCTTATCAGTGTTGGCTGCAGAGAACATGAAAAATCCTTCTTTTCTGTTTACATAAAATATAAAAACAAATAAATAAATCAACCCACTTCCCCTCTTTTGTTCTCTTCCTTGCTTTCATTATCTAGCCTTTGACATACTGAAGTAACTTTCTATATTATTTTATTACTTCAGGGACAGATCTTAACCTTGTTTCCATCTTGGCGGAAACACTCACTAACCTAGAGCTGTTCACTCTAGTAGTTTAAGGGTTATTAAGGTTATACGGCTCATCTCCTTGCCCCTTCGAGATCAGCTTCACAACTTCACAGAAATTCCCTGCACAACAGGCCTTTGAAGAAGTATTAGAGGCAGAATCTACTTGTTAATGCTTCCCCTCCAGCAGTTGCTGACATTATTGCAGTCTCTGAGTTTCAGTAACATTTGCAATGCAGGTTAGAATGAGGATTGTTTTGACCTGGAGATCATGAGGAGTTTTTTTGTGTTAATCTTGAATATGCGTGGAGCTGACCCCATCTGATACTGCCTTTTTTATTGCTTTTTCGTAATACAAATATCAGGCTATCACGCTCTGCTAGCAAAGTTCTTTTATATGTTCTTGTATATGAAGAACCCTAATACTCCCTAACTATGATTATGTTTTGAATGAAACAAATGCAGAATTTACTGGTCACCATATGATATTGTCACATAGAGACAAAAAGAAACCCAAAACTCAGTTTGAGGAGTCTCTGAGAGGACGTGTTCACTTTAGGATTTTAGCTAAGATTGGAGAAGGGCTTTTGAGATTAATCTCCCAATCAGCTCCTTTACTGTACTTGGTATCATGGAGGCACTCGTTAGTATCACTGAGCAGCCGTTCTGCATGTAAGTGGAACTCCTTTAGGACGACACTAACCTGACCATGCCTCCCAGGCACTCCAACTGCTTAAAAGTGCCCAGTTTGTGGGAACAAACTAGTTTTAGCATAACAGTCCCCAAAACAGGTAACATCAACATCAGTTCCCCAGCGTTACCTGCTTCGCTCTACCAACCTACTACTACACAGCACTACTTCGTAACTGTAAAGGCAGTGAAGTGGTTATTGTACCAGCAGTGGTTATTGTGCCACCAGAAAAATATATAAAAAAAAAAAAAAATAAATATATATATATATAAAGTCTGATGAAATTGCCAGCAGCATTGCTGTGCAAGGGGAGGAAGCAGATCGCTTTAACTGTAGCCCTAGTCTGGTCATGCATATTGCTTGGACCTTGACTCTATGTTTCTGTCTTTGCTACAAGAATTTAAGGATTTTGATCACTGGCTAAAGAGTAGCAGTGCCATAAACATTTAAATGCTGCTATTAGTAAAAGGAGAATTCATTTCTCACTGGAATAATGTAGATTAGATCTAGATAATTCATTTGTAAATACAGCCCTTGAAATACTGTGAAAAACATTTCAGAAGCATAGAAGAATAAGGAAATGAATATTTCCAGGTTCCTGAGAGGCTGTTACTAAATATAGTAAGTAAAATGCATGTATTTGTTACAGCCCTCTAGTTATGTACACTAGGAGATGGCTCTGTCATACAAATTAGAAAATCAAAACATCTATTGGGTCGTTAAGGTAATGCTCTTCTCAGGGTATAATTCTCTCTACAAAGTGCTGTCTAGGTATTTGTACAGTCCAGTTTTAAATGGTTTAAGAAAAAGTCTTCCGGATTTCACACCAGGACACTGTTTTGTAATTGAATGCATATCATTCTGAGATTGCTTTACAAGTGATTGGCACTCTTCAGAATGTATTTATAACATAGCTCTGGTAAAACAAACAAGCATACTCAAATTAGATCCTGAGGAAGCTAATTTTCTTTCTCAGTCACTGCAGTACATCTGTCATTCTCCTCACCATTGCTACAGTGTTGTCATGCGCAGGCATATATCCCATAAAAGCTTATCCGCAGCTCTAACGTGTTTTTTTCTTTGCTTCCTCTTAACTGCCTCCATGTAAAATCCTTCTGTTCAATGTGCATGTGTTTAGACTCCGAGCTCAGCTGCATGACATATTGTCAGAAATATTACAATTGCTGGAGATATGGAAGGAAGCATGATTTTGCTTTAAGGAAGGATCTTTTTTTGTCCACCTTGTGATGAAAATGCAGCCATCATTTGGGTTGCTGAGATGAGCCAGGCAACTGTGAGAGGTGGTTGTGCCATACAGAAGGGTACAGCAGGATTTTACTCACCTTTGCAAGTTCTGCAAGCAGCATGGTTTAGGGGAAGGCATTTGAGATCTTCAGGCATTAAAATATCTTGAGGAATTTGGTAAGGGTGGGATGTCAAAAAATGTCCCTCTATTTCAAGTGACTAGTTGCTGTCACTGACAGTGCAATCTCACCCATCAGCGCAGGGTTCATGCTTCAAGCCTTCCAGTTTGCATATGGGAAGTCGTGACATGTTCTTATTGTAAGCATGAATGAATTCTTCTTAAAGAACTGGAAGTAGAATATACCACTGAGATATTCTACGTCTTTCCCAGCATTTTCCTACACCCTGCTATAATAACTACTGAACCACAAATAAGAAGGGTACATCAGTTGAGATAGTCCTGCAGCTTGGCACAGACTGGATTCAAAGGAAGAAGTATGCTGAGCTGGATGTGTCTCAGATGGACTGGCTAAAAATATTCCTGTAGAAAGCCTTAGGAAAGACAAATGTATTTTGTCAAAACATCTCACAAAGCAGCTGGATTAGTTCAAATAACAAAATTCCAAAACAGCTTCCGAAGCTGTGCTGGTGCACCTATATCTTGCACTGCAGAAACAGCTAGAAAGGAGTATGCGACCACTGCCCACATGTAAATGCCAACTGATCAGATCCTGTTATTGCCAGATGGAGGAGTGCTGAGAACCCACTGCTCTCAGTTAGGACCTCAGAAATGCTGGAGCACAAAGTAGGTACGTTTCAGCTGTGCTCAATTCTGAGCTGGGTGCTACATCCGGGCAGCAGCAGGGGCTGCAGGGTGACCAATGTGAGGAGAGGCTGAGGCTGCCCTGTGCTACACAGAGCTGGTTCCACCCAACTCCAACTCACCCACCACAGTGCAATTGGTAATTGAGCTCTCTATCTTTATGTCAGCCCATGAGCCTTTCACCTTATTTTCTCCTTCTGTCCTACTGAGGAGGGGAAGTGATGGATAGAGGCTGGTGAGGGTCTGTAGCCATCTGTTGTCCATCATAGAATGAATATTTCATATGTGGTCTTGACACGTCCAGGTGCACATATCTCAGAGTTTAGGTCCAGGAATACTACCCGTGTGTGTGTGAGCACTAACTGTTTCAGGAAAAAGTAGGGGCTTCCTTGAGAACTGTACTGGCTGAATGCCATATATGCTCAGGGTCACACAGGAAATGGAGGCTAAACAGGACAAGGTGCACAATGGAATTATGTGCATACATGTTATGATGTTTCAGAATTTTTTAAAAATTAATTTAAACAGAGGAAACTAAATCCCTTGAAGGCACAAAATAGGAGTTCTTCAGTGAAATTAAATCTTCTTCTACCTGCTGTTATAGACTAATTGCTCACAATCAATGAACTCTTATCTTTTTAATTTCAAAATTATTAGTATTACTTTGGTTATTAGTGTAATTTGGTGTTATCCTTTTTCCTTTCCAAATTAAAATGCACCATGATATGCTCTAAAATGAATAAGAAGTTTAATTATTTTTCCAAGAGAAAACATTTAATTTAACTTTATACTTCATACTCCTGTAGAATACATCAATGTTATCATAAAAAGGCAATTTTGGTATGTGAGCAAAATAACTGAAAACTGTGCTGGATGTGTATGGTTAAAATGCTTGCCTGGCAATAAATTGATACGGCAGGAATTCATCGCTACCTCACAGTTCATATGATTTTCCCCCTCACTCCTGATATCTCTTCCCTGTGAGGGTGGTGAGGCACAGGAACAGGCTGTCCTGAGAAGCTGTGGCTGCCCCCTCCCTGGCAGTGTTCAAGGCCAGGTTGGATGGGGCTTTGGGCAACCTGGTCTCTGGTTTCTGAGTAACTCATTTGATGGTCATTCACTTTAACTCAACTTTCCTTTTGCTAAATTCCCTGCTTCTGCCTGATCCTCAGACACTTCCTTAGACTTCTGGCCTCTGAATCTTGTTTAGCAAATCACTAATTCCCTTTTGAATACCAGGTAAGGATCCCGCACTCAATAGTTCTGTCTCTACCCACTTTTCCTTTGGCTTATCACAATAATATATCTAGCTATCTTTTAACTTCATTCAAAATCCTTATGAGCAAGTACATTTTTATTCCTATAATCTTTCAGGTGAGATTATCACATTGCAAAATTATCCTTTTCAAACAAGTTTATAATATCACTAGAAATAGTGCCATTCCTTGTTTTCATAAGTGCTTTGGGATCATCTTCCAGACTATTTTGAATGTGACAACTGAGTTTTCGTAAAATACAGATCTAATTTCATTCTAGAGATAGTCAGAATACTTGATTTGTTTCATGTTTTTAAAATTTAAAGCTACTTTTCTCCCTTTGCTTATTTTTAAAAGACAACAAAACTTATTTTCATACTTTGAATTTTGATTTTATGCTGAACTATTTCAATGATTATTTATAAATTTAAGGGCAACTTTACAGCTTTTTCTCATTTACACTACCTCACAATGCTTCCTACTGTAAAACATCTTCATTTGTTCATTTCAGCCTTGGTTGTTTTATGATAGAGCACAGCCAGTCTGTATGGAAGTCAAACATCATTACACTCAATTCTAATTAGTCTTTTCTTCCATTTTCACAAGAATGTACCTCATTCATTTTCATTGTTTGACTGCATATAACATTCCTATTTGGTACTTTAGGATAAAGTCTTTTTGGCTATGAGATTAATTCCATTAGGACTTTTTTTTGATCTTGACCTCTACATTGCTTCCAGATCAGCTTTATGATATTTAATGCTGTACCTTCTTGCATTTGCATCTGTGTATATGTTGGATTTGCCACCTCTGGATCACTGTCAAAACACTGAACTTCCTGTCACAGTAAGTGCAACTCCCTCTTTTTATAGTTTTTTTTTCTACATTTGCGTTCGATAAAATCTAAGCCAGTGAAGCACTTAAGATCCAAGTGGTAAAATACCTCACCACTATTATGACCCTGTACAAAATCCTATGGTTATGCAGTTTAAATTATGCATTTGGACAGTTCACTGAATTTTCCTTTCAGTACACCCTGCAGCTATAAATTGTCTCGAAGGAGCTGGAAAGGAATCAGAAAAACTTTGTTCCATAGAATGAAATGGTTATGTTTTTTCAGAAATCCATAAGTAGGAAACATCATGAAACAGAAATTTTCTGTTGCCCTATGACTGGGCCAGCACCTCTATTTCAATATGCATCTCATGATTCTGTTCCATACCATTTGAATCACTGATCTCTGAAAATTTTATCAAGGTGAGTCTAATGATGTGAAGAAAACAGTTTATTTAAATTAAGTCTTATACATATAAGCTTCAGTTTACTTATTTTGAAATATCCTAATTCATTTAACTGAAATAATTTTTATCATAATAGAACTAGTCAGGGCTGTTTTTGAGAAGTAATCTTTTTGTGACCAGGTAAGGATTTATTTGCAAATAAAGAGATACAAAACATTTTAGGAAATGCTGAGAAAATGAAGACGTTGCTGTATGTACAAAGTATACATGAAGTTAAAAATTGTCCTGACTAGGTCATTAACCATAATGAGAGCATATAGGAAACTAGAGGAGTGTACATTATCTGCAATCCAGCTGTTTCTCAGTGAGGATGAAGGAAAAATGAAACTTCACCTGGGAAACTTGTTTCTTTTCTCTTGTGATATGTTTAAAGCACATCTGTTACAGAGTTAAAAAGGATATTATGTTGGAATTGCCAGGAGAAAGTTTTAATTGTTCTTTTAATTTTACAGTGACTGCAGGTAAAGTTTGATCCTTCAGCTGAGATTTAAACGTGGATTGAGAGAGAATTACATATTCTGTTCCATTTGTTCAGAAGTTCTTCAGAGAGTTACCATTAAAAAAACCTAGAATCACAAATAAGTGAGAGATAGATAAGATGTCATACTTCACATGACTACTATAAAGAAGATCTATAATCTAAGATCTTATTATCCTAAGGCTGATCTGAAAGAAGGTGATCATCACCCAGAGGATATACTTGCCTATGTACACAGGAAGTGGTGTTTCTTGGGTGTTACTGAACTTGACTCTCTTTAACATCTTAACCAACAGCCTGATAAGGGGGACTGAACATTTCTTAAGTTAATGTAAGAGCTCAGACTGGGATGAATACCTGAAACACTGTATGTCAGGGTTGCCATTCAGAGATGGCTTGATAAGTGGGAGATAAAGGCTAAAAGAATTTCAAGAATTCATAAAAAACAAATAAAAGTCCTGCCATCTGTATTGGAATGAACTCATAGAACTTTACTGTCTGCCAGCTAGGAAAATGCACTGCAGAAGAGGATTGTACAGCCCTTGTGGACAAAATACCCTCGCTGCAATGAGAACTACATTAGTAGCTATTTACTCAAGAAGTCAATTCTTTTCTTTTTGATATTTTGAGGCAGTATATAGGCTACTGTGTCAGGTAACACCCCTTTCTGTACCACTGAGAGATTGACACGCTTCAGAAAGTCTAACAATTGACTACCAAGATGATTAGGGGCAGGAGGTGAAGATGACTAAATAGGAGTTATTCAGGCTGGAGAAAAGAAGATCAAGGACATCTGACTGCAGTCTAGCAAAAGTTAATGTTGTTTATAGAAAAGACAGAACCGGACTTCTGTCAGCTATATACAGGGAAAGAACAAGAGACAAGACACAAATTCCAGTAGGAGACCTTCCAGTTGGATATATTAAAGAAAAAAAAAATCAAAAATCTCAGTGAGGAGGATTAAGCATGAAAGCAGGCTGCCCAGAGAACCTGTGAGAACTCCATCCTTGGAAATATTTAAAACTTGACTGGACATGGCTCTAAAAAACCTGACTTGACTTTGGCTTTTTGCTGCTTTAAGAAGCAAAGACGTAGACTAAATGATTTGGAGAAAGTCCTTGCAACCTAAAGCATTTTATGCTTCAAAAACATTTCAGGATCATTGTCTAACATTATTTGTGGTGTAGTCAAGCTGCTTGTTTTTTCCTGGGGTTGAATTCATTCAGCTTCCCATCTGGACCACACTCTGAGCTACTACAAAGACCATTACCTCCCATTTGGTCTGCTGTTGTTGCTTGATTAACTGTTTTCGCAAAAGGTGCTCTTGTGATAGCTGTTAAGCCTTTTTGAGCATTTTATAACAATTACACCCCAGTACCTCACAGAAATAAGTGGCCTGAGCATCACTTTTCAAGTAGCTTATGTCTCCCTGTAAGTTGTCATACTACTATGTGAATGGTGGGGTTCCTATACATACAGATCAAACCTGGGTCTGAACTGAGGCTCCATAAATAACCCCATACAGCACAACCAGCTGCACAGATAAACATGGAAATTTGCTATATTGTCCAGCTCTTTGCTTTTCTTCTTCCTCTCTGAAAGGCTCCTCTTGCTCACCCGTTATAGGCCAGACATCCTAAAGGGATGCCTGCCTCTGTCTGTGGTTTGATTCTCTATGCCTTTACAGAATTTCCTAGATTGGAATAGGAAGAGGTAATTTGATACCCCCAGCACACCATTAAAAAAGTGCTCTTTTTTGATAACACTTTTAAAACTATGAATGACTATACTTCTATGTTATGTCATATGCAAACACAAATTCAACCTCAGATCATTCTGAATTGTAAAAGGGCATCTGCAACACTGGCTCAGAACTATGTGAAACTAGTGAGTATAATGATTGTGTATATAAAATAAAGCAGGAAGACAAAGGTTTAAATACCAGTCAGCCAACTAATTGCAGATTTGCGGGGTCTAACTCCTCTATCAGAGAACAACTTCTTAGCTTAGCACAATTAGTAGTTTGTAGAAATCTGTCATGATTTGCATGTTTTCTTGCATTTATTATTAACTTTCAAACTGATTGATGAATTCTAGATACCCTAAGATGAGGTCAAATTTTCACAGGGTCACAAAATTGAAGAATCATAGAATGGTTTGTGTTGTAAGGTACATTACATGTGATCTAGTCCAACCCCTCTGCACTGAGGAGGAACATCTTCAACTAGACCCTGTTACTCAGAGCCCTGTCCAACGTGACATTGAATGCTTCCAGGAATGGGGAATGTAAAACTTCTTTGTTCCAGTGTTTCACCACTTTCATAAAAAAAATCTTCATAAAAAAGAATACACCATAAAAAAATTCTTCCTCATATCTAGTCTGAATCTGCCTTCTTTTAGTTCAAAACTTTTACCCCTTGTAACATCGCTACAGGCTGTAATGAAAAAATATGTTTCCAATGGTTGAGCAGCATATAGAGATCACCTAGTCCAACCACTCTGCTCACAGCCAGTCAGCTACAGCAGGATGTTCACTTGCATTCTGAATACCTCCAAGGATGGAGACTCCACAACCTCTCTGGCAAGCCTATTTTAGAATTCAATCACCTTATAAATAAATAAATATATAAATAAATACATATGTACGTACATACAGTTTAAACAGAATTTCTTTTACTTCAGTTTGCAACCAGTGCCCCTCGACCCATCACTAGGTACTGTAAGAGATTAGAGATATGCCTTAACGATTGCTTACAGAACCATACCCCCCTCTCTTTCTTCTCTCTCAATCACTCTAACAATTGCCAATCCTCATCACCATGAAACAAAGGGAATTCTACCAAATTCCACCTGTCAGGGATGGATATCTCAATGAATGTAACCCAAGTCCTCTGCTATGTGCCCAGGCCCAGAGTCAACTGACTTACAAAAGTTTGGGGGTGCTTGGACCCTCTTGAGTAGGTTTGGACCCTCTCAAACTTTCATGGACCCTCTGGAGTCCCCCACCACCCCACCACCAGGTGGAAGGTGTGGCTGTGCCATAGACTTATTGACTATGCAATGGGACAACACTGTAAAAAGGAAAGACCAATGAAGAGCTATTGCAATATGAGAGGAACATTCCCCCATTGGACTGACGGGATGTCCCAGCTCCATGGTGGCAGCTATTGCAGTCTTTATCTTTTCTACTCTTTTCTCTTTCTTTCCTCCTTCTCTTGCATGCTTGTTGTGGGCCAGATAAAGTGATTTTACAGTTGACTCTGTTTTGAGACTTAGTTGTGTTCCCCAGAATTGCAAAGACCTGCTCATGATAAAACACCTAATAATTGGATGTCACTCAGGGATTAAGCCCAGCCGCCCCCAACCATCCAGAGCAATCTGAGATTGGTTGGAATTCAAGGGGGTTTAATCTCTGCCAAATTAATCTACCTGGCTGTGGATTGTGACAGGTACCACAGAGAAGAATCTGGTTTCTTTATCTTCATTGTCTCCCATAAATGATGAGATCCTTCCTGAGCCTTCTCTTCTCTAGTCTGGACAGTCCCAGGTCTTTTATTCTCCTCTCATACATCAGGTGTTCAAGTCTTTAATCATCTCTATAGCCCTTCACTAGTTTTGCGCTACTATGTCCATATCTTTGTTGTACTGAGGAGTCCCAAAATAGACCCAGTACTCTGGATTTGATTGAGGTGCTAAGCAGAGGTAAAGGATCACCTCCCTCAACCTCCTGGCAATGTTCTTCCTAATGCAGCCCACAATGCTGTTGACTGACCTTCTTTCGAAGCAAATTGCTGACTCATTTTCTTGATTTCTTATTATACTGGGATGCTTAGTTATTTAAATAACTAAGTTATTTAAATATAGTGTTTTACTAATTTGTGATAAAATTCATAAATAACATTATTATACTCTCCAAAATTGCAGCAAGGGCTGGCTCTGAGAGGTATCCATTACTATGTTTACAAACAACAGTATTTTTTTCCCAGGGTTGTCAGTTTCTAAAGAATGTGTCAGGTTTAGGGGAGTTATATAGTTTCTATGATCTTAGTGAACCTTGCACGGCACACACGTTTTAGCTTTAATGTTTAATATGATGAGCTGACAAAGTTTTTTATTTTTCCATCTGGCTTTTTTATTGACATGTTGCTGGAGAGGTACATTTACTTGCAATAACTGTGATGGTGGTCACATTGGTTGTAGTGACATGTCTTCCTTGCTGACGGAAGGCACATTATAGACACATTTGAGGAGAGACGTTTTGGACTGGACAAAGTGATATAAATTTCAAATTGATAGCTTCACTTCTGCTACATAACACGTCTTTCTTACACTAAAACATTTCTTCTTCACATATTACTCTTATTCCATCACTTTGGAATTCCTTACTGACCCATTCAAGATTGAAAACTGAAGTTACTCAGCTACTCATACTAGTAAAATGCATAATAAAAAGAACAAAACACTTAAATGTCATTATCTTTCTTTCCTGCATATAACCGATACAGAATTTCCTCTATGTTTCATGAAATCTATATTTATGGATCAGAGATTTGGTTTATTTTGCTTTTACTTTTTTGAAAGAGGGGAGAAAAAAGCAAACTCTGAGCCAAATCTTGTCACTATTTTACTGACAGCATGAAATTGTCTTGCTGTCCCAGAGGTTAATAAGAAAAAAAATCTCTTATCAGACATCAAAGAAAATGCAGAATTATCACAACAGCAAGCAATATTCTTTCATTCTCTAATAATAAACAGTGCATGTTGCTACAGGAAACAAATGTACCCAACTGAATAGATAAATCCATAAATAAGAGCAGACTTTTTTGCTTTAGCTAGGCAGCAAACTGAAGAATATTCTGTACCTGGCTGGGCCAAACTATTTTAGTAATAGTGAGCTTCACTAGAAACTGCACTGCTTTTAATGGTCCTTTAGCACTATCCATTAACACATTATGGAAACTGTAATAGAGAGCAAACTCTTGGTTGAAGAACTCTCTGTTTTAAGAGGAATACAGAACACTGACAAACAGTATTTTCAGCTTCACTTCATAGATAGAAAGGAAGCAGCCATTATTAGGATCCAATAAAAGGGTCAGGTTCTTTCAGCAGACCTTAGAAAGGCTAACCTCAAAATGGTGTTGCTGAGAAATCACTCTGTTGCTGCTTAGCTTTAGAATTTCATAAGCATTGTTTTTTCTTTAAGATTTCCAAAAACTGAGAGTTGTGCCTTTGCACCTCCTTGAATGAGTACTGTAACCTCTATCCTGATAGTGGAAAACAAAAGGTTTCTTCTGAATGGCTTTTGAAAGAAATGAGTGAGCCTTGATGGTGCTGAAGGATCAAGGATATAGTTCAATGCTACAGATGCTGAGTACTTCACATGTCTTCATTAATTTGTGTGGGTAGAGGCGTGAGGGGCACTCTGTTCTTGTTGTTTTCTTAGAGAGTATCTGTTTCATGCTGTGTTTGGAGGACAGCAATCTGCCTTCCCAAAACCTGTTCAAAGGTGCCAAAGTCCTCCCTAGGACTTTCAGTGCTTACCTTGGGGCAGGTGGCTAAACACCTGGGTTGGGGAATCCCAAGCATCTTGAGCAAAAGTTAACTCAAAAAGAATGTGTTGAACATCAGTCTTCTGAACCTCTAAGTCTTCGCTTTTGCCATGAATCATCTTAATTCTCAATGCATACAGGCCTTAAAAAGATCCAATTTGTTTTCCTGTCATAAAAAGCCTAATAAACCTTCTTTTTGATTCAAGGATTTTATTTCAGTTCAGATTTCTCACTTTAAAAATGCTCTATTAATTTAACTTGATTTCAGTTTGCTGACATTTCGCTTTTCAGTTCCATTTAGCATCAAAGAAAACACTAAACAAGATATCAGGAGTTATTCTGAACTTCCAATAATGATTTTAAAAAAAAAAAAAAAGAAGAAAAAAAAGGCCTAACCCTTTTAATGCCAGAAATAACCTAGGACTTCACTTGGCTAGTGCTAGTACTTTTTTACCTTGAATGTAAATGAAGTCTCAGCTTTTTGCTCTAGAATCGTGATATTTAACATTGTTATCACACCAAGAAATAAACAATTGTTTAAGGAAATGGGTGAGAGTTGTTCTCAGTGCTACAGTGCTGAGTCAGTCATGCAGAACTAATTTCCTGGCTGTCTCTGAATGCACATAAAGCTGCTCTGTAGCTGCTGCTGACAATGAACTAGTGACTGGAAAAAGGAATCTTAAACACAGTCACATCTCTTGACTGTTAAAATCCTTCACACAAAGCATGCTGATCTAATGTACTGTAGTAAGCAGTATCTTTTTTTTTTTTTTGAGGGTTAGTAAAAGAAGTTTTAATACCTGAAGCTGTTGCTAAGTAACCAAATGCTTCCAAAATATCTCTCTTGCTAATAAAACTGGGTTGCCTTTTTTCTGCTAATGAATATACTTACATTGGAGATGCAACACTGGATATTGCATAATGGGAAAATATCATAACAATAGAAGATTATCACGCATAGCTGAGGACGTCTCATTCATGTGAGGAGCATATTACAAGTCACTTAATCAGAAAATCTGTTTTTGAATAAAACTGCCCAACAATTTAGAAGCAAGATGCAAATAGCAGTAAGCTGTCTTTGTAAAAAGGGACTCCCTTCTTTCTTTAGCTACATCATATGGTGCAGATAGAACTGATGCTTGCCCCTGCCCCCAATAAATTATGAAGACAGACTCTCAGATACTTTTGCCTTTAGAGAAAGACTGGATTTCATAAAATGGTGTTTCAGCACAGAGATTCTCAGAACAAAATAATCACCAAACCACCAAAAGTAATTAAAAATAAATGCATTCATGTACATAGATTAACTAAGACTGCAAGAAAACAGAAGATGCCCACAAGTAGCAATGCTGCTTCCAGCTTAATGTGTATCTAGTGTTACTGTTCAGATAAACTTTAATGGCTGGGAGAAGATGAAGGTGGGAGGAAAGTGCACTCAAATCCAAGTTTGCAGTGTTACAGCCCACACAGGGATGTAAATGGTGATTTGGACACAGGATCTGCTCAGTGAAGCAGAAGGTTTTACTGCCCTCTAGTAAAATACAGTTACGAAACTGTCTTTTAAAATGTATGCATGCTGAGTAAACCTATTCAGTTATTGTTACTGAAAATGTGATTAGTCTTGGATTGTCATCTCATTGTTTCTGTAGTCAAAGAAAAAACATTTACATTCCATCTAGAATGACTTATTTTTGAATTAAGGAAAATAGCAATAATGAAGCACGAAAGCAAGGTCTCCGTGGCTGCATCTGCATGAACAAACCTTGTGCCAAATTTTCAGCGCTGTTATTAGCAAAAGCCTAGTGGCACTCCCTGGAAAAGAATAGAGTTTTCATAGCACAGTGCACAAATTCCTGAGTCCTAACTACAGGGGAACTCACCCTGTCGTTAGCATTGTACCAGCACTAAATTAGCAGCTCAAGAGTGAGCACGATTTGTGTCCTTTAATTTCTGGCAGCAGCAACTCCGAGAATGAAATGGCAGCTGAACTCTTTACATGGTGCTTAGATAGCACTGTAGAGAACTGGAAGATAGTTGCAGGAAACTTGTAGATATTTAAAGGTGCAACACAAAGGAAAAAAGAAATAAAATCGTAGTTTTGTTGCCACACACATAGTTGTAGCACACGGTGCTGTACTGCTGGATTATTGCTAACAAGGATGACATGAAAGGATGTGTGAGGCTGTCATCTTGAAAAGCCTGACACTGATGGTGATTGGTGTAACTGTGTACAGTGCGACTCGTTAGGCAGTGCAGCCTCTGCTTCTCAAATGGCAGGAAGAAAAATGCTTGGGAAAGGGTGAGTTCTATCCACAGCCTCACGAAGTACCTCATGCATTCCTCCCTACATCTTGGCTTTATTTATTTATTTATTTTAGGGGTTCTTTTCCCCTCAAATGACAAGTAAAAACTAGCAAGTTTTACAGGAGTCACATGGCCCCTCTGGGAAAATTATATTTGCAATTCTCAACATCAGTCACTGAAAAACACAAATATTCTGTCAATCCTACCACTGCTTTTGTGTAAAGGAATGCTCAATCTCCATATATTCTTATTTATATAGCTTCATAAATATTCAAATGCCTGGGGAAAATTGGGTTGGAAATGGGGGAGTACTTCTAAAGTAAATATAAATTAAAATAAACATGAGGAAACAGAAAGGGCTTATATTCTTTCATAGAAAAGATCCAGAGGGTGGCATAGCTCATTTATTCTCCTAGCTCTTACCCTCCTCTGCCAGGGACATACTGTGTAGGGGCACTATCTTGTCCAAGAGCCACCACAGAGGAGGGACTTCATGACATGTCATGCTACCCTTGTATACTCTCTCAAGGTCAACACTTTATTTGAATCTAGAAACTCAGTCCATCGGTGGTGGTCTAGAATAATAGAACCACAATTGGTTTCCTGACATTCATAGAATCACCTGGATTGGAAGAGACCCTTTAGATCATCAAGTCCAACGGTAACCTAACCCTGACTAGTCCACCTCTAGATCATGTCCTTAAGCACATGCCTTTTAAATACCTCAAGGGATGGTGACTCCATGACCTCCCTGGGCAGCCTATTCCAATGCCTGACAACCCTTTCAGTAAAGAAATTCGTCCTGATATCTAACCTAAATCTCCCCTGGTGCAATTTTAAGCCATTCTTCTCTTCTCTTGAGACCTGCTTGGATGCGGATGAAAAATCAGGCTCTCAAGTGCTCCAATACCTTGTACAATGTACTAACAGACATAAGAACAACAACATTGTTGAAATATTTTTCAACTTTTGTTATGACATAAAGACTCTTAGGTCATTTTCCAATCCAAATTCATAGATTCCTAGAAAAAGATGTCTGGAAAGAGCTGTAGGAGACAACCTAATGCAAACTCATAGAAAGCATTATCATTTGTACCTCAGTCATTGTTGACAAATGATGACACTAACCCGTCCTTGAAAGCCTCAAACAACAGCTACTCCAGGTACTCCAAGGACATTTCCATCTTCATTAGGTAAGAACCCTGATGAATCTTTCCTTTTTACTGCTCTCCTGTTTGCTAGATACTTAGTTTTTTTCATTAACTCCTTGGCTGAATCTTACTCCCTTAAAGGTTGTTTTATGTTTAACTCTCCTAATGATTTATGCATTAAAAGAATATAGGGAAAAAAAAAAGATATTGTTTGAGCAACCTGGAAATAACAAGCTTACTTTTTTGAACACGAAAGTTTTATGTAACATATCTTGCTCTCCTTTCATGTAAACTTTCTTAAATAAATCCACAATCTATTGGTTTTAATTTGACAGTTGTTAATTTACTATGTATATCTACACTGCCTTGGGTACGATACAGGTATTGCATTATGGTCACAGAATCATGGAAGTGCACAAAGGTTTGGGTTGGAAGGGATCTCAAAGATCATCTAGTTCCAACCCCCCAGCCACCATCAGGGACACCCTCCACTAGACCAGGCTGCCCAAAGCCCTATCCAACCTGGCCTTGAACACTGCCAGGCAGGGGGCAGCCACAGCTTCTCTGGGCAACCAGTTCCTGTGCCTCACCACCCTCACAGGGAAGAGTTTCTTCCTAAAGTCTAATCTAAATCTACCCTCTTTTAGCTTAAAGCCATTATCCCTTGTCCAATCACTACAGTCCCTGGTAAATAAGTCCCTCTCCATCTTCCCTGTAGGCCCACTTTAGGTACTGGAAGGCTGCTGTAAGGTCTGCCTGCAGCCTTCTCTTCTCCAGGCGAAATAAGCCCAGTTCTCTCAGCCTGCGTTCATAGGAGAGGTGCTACTGCTACTCTCATCATCTTTGTGGCCCTCCTATGGACTTGCTTCGACAGCTCCATATCTGGAGATCCCAAAGCTGAATGCAGTACTCTAGGTGGGATCTTAGGAGAGCAAAGGGGCAGAATGACCTCCTTTTACATGCTGGTCATTTTGGTTTTGATGCAGTGCAGTTGGCTTTCTGGGCTGGAAATGCATATTGCTGGCACGTGTTCAGTTGACATTAGTCAACACCCACAAGTCCTTCTCAGGGCTCTTCTCAATCCATTCTCCACCCAGCCTGTAGTTTTGTTTGGGATTGCACCGATCCATATGTAAGGCCTTATACTTGGCCTTGTTGAACTTCATGAGGTTCACAGACAGGCCCATCTCTCAAGCCTGCCTCTGGATGGCATCCTTTCACTCCAGTGTGTTGACTGCACCACACAGCTCAGTTTCATTGGCAAACTTGCTGAGGGTGCACTCAATCCCACTGTCCATGCCAGCAAAAATGATGTTAGTGCCAGCACCAATGCTGACTCCTAAGGAACGTCACTCATCACTGGTCTCCACTTAGACATTGAGCCATTGACCAAAACACTTTGAGTGCAGCTTTCCAGCCAATTCCTTATTGACCAAGTGTTCCTTCCAGTGATTTTACATCTCTCCAAAGTAGAGACAAGGATGTTATGTGGGACAGCATCAAATACCTTGCACAAGTCCAGGTACACTTTTCCCTTATCCACCAATGTTGTAATCCTATCTTTAAATGCCACCAAATTTGTTTGGCATGATTTGCCCTTAGTGAAACCACATTAGCTGTCACTGATCATCTCCTTACATTTTGTGTTCCTGAACATAGTTTCCAGGAGGATCTGCTCCGTGATCTTTCCAGGCACAGAGATGAGACTGACTGGCCTGTAGTTTCCCTGGTCTTCCTTTTTTCCCTTTTTAAAAATGGTGGTTACGTCTCCCATTTTTCTAGCCAGAGGGAACTTCATCGCAATGCCACAACTTCATTTGGTAGCATTCTTTTGTTAATTTATTCTTATTGTTCTGATACTATGAGCACACTATTGTTTTTGCGATATGTGAGGCCTTGTTCAGATATATTTCTCTTGAGTTATGTTCAGCTAGGTAGGAGACATCTTAGTGGCGCTTGTTTGTATGAAAGAAAGTTACTGTTATAGTAGGCACTTAGACAGATAAGAAATTACTTCCATGGTTCTGAGTGTGTCTGAGCTCTATGATCTTATATTTTATCTGAATACTGAAAGGACCTATATGTGCAATGGTTGAAAGCAAAGCTCAGAGAGAGCTCTCAAAATACGTACTACAGCCACAGTTGTCACAGAAGTCTCCTTTATGATTCCTGTTGATGGAATCAAAACATTTTCTATATCCATTCCACGATATGTCTCATGTCTACATGTATTGTGTGGTAGTGTAAAGAAAAAAGGGGTGTTTTCAGATGAAAGAATGATAAGTATACGCACCTTAAGTGAAAAAGTCTCAATTTGATTGAGTTTAAAGTCCAAACCTAAATACTACATTGATAAAAATATGCTGGTGAGGCTTTCATGTCTTTATTTAGATGCATTGTTTTTGTAAGTCACCATTACCTTTCAATGCAGTTCCAGATCTTTATTTCTCTCCTTTTTTCCCCTCCCCCCCAAAAATTCCGTAAGTACAATAAGTAAAATTAAAAAAATAAATTAAAAAGAAATCCCAGGAATATGTCGGGGAAGTCAGCAGGC
>VZTU01005559.1:0-37333 GCA_013400835.1 Zapornia atra | reverse complement strand
CTTTCCTAACCTGATCCCTGGCCACAGAGGATTTCTGTGTATTTCTCTGTATTCCTCCCAAGCTACTTGTCATTGCTTCCAGCCTCTGTAGACTTCCTTTCTGGGCTTGAGTTTTTTTTGGAGGTCATGTTCATCCATGCAGGCCTTCGGGCATTTTTTCCTGACTTCCTCTTTATTGGGATGTATCACTGCTGAGTTTGGATAATGTGATCCTAGAATACTAGCCTGATGTCTTGGGCCCCGTTCTTCCAGGGCTTTGTCCCATGGTACTCTACTAAGCAGATCCCTGAAGAATGCTCTCTTGAAGTCCAGGGCAGTGAGTTTGCTGTGTGCCTTCCTTGTTGCCCTGAGGATCTTGAACTCCACCATTCTGGCCACTCCCATAGCAAAAAGTCTTTCTTATGCTTAATTATTTTTTTTTTGTGCTTTATTTTGTGCCTGTTGCTAGTTGTCTTTTCAATGGGCACCACTGAAACAAGTTTGGCTCCTTCTTAGTAATTTCCTCCCATCAGGTATTATATACATCAATAAGATCCCCCTGAACCTTCTTTTCTACAGTCTTAACAGTCCTGCTTTACTCGACCTCTGATATGACTGGTGCTTCAAGCTCTTGATGATCTTCACGGACCATTTTGTCGGCTTTCCTCCAGTCTGTTTATGTCTCTCTTGTACTGGGGAGTCCAGAACTGGACACAATGCTCCAAATGGATTACACAAAGTCTGAGTAGAAGGGAAGGATCACTTTCTTGAACTTGCTGGCAACACTCTTCCTAATGCAGGCCAGTATACTGTTGGCTGCCTTTGCTGCAAGTCACTTTGCTGGTTCATGGTCAATATGCTATACACCAGGACCCACATCCTATTCTGCCAAGCTGCTTTCTAGCCAGTCAGACCCAGCATGAAACCAGTGCCTGGGTTTATTCCTCCTCAGAAGCAGCATTTGTTTTTCCTATGGATGAACTTCATGACATTCCTGCTGGACCGTCTTTTCAACCTGCTGTCATCCCTTTAAAAACCCAGGGTTTGTGGATGTGAGGCTTCCACCAGTTATTTGAAGAAGGCCTTGTCTGCTTCTAATTCTGGATCAGGCAGTCTATAGAAGCAGCACATCACATCACCATGTTGCTGTGCATGCTAATTTTAACCCATAAAATTTCAATGGTGTCCTTTCATTTTATGCCCATATTCACATGTGCTGTGACTTACAGGGATAGAAGCTTTCCTTAATGACTTCTTGGTCTCCTTCATGACTTCATCAGTCTGTAAATACTCCTGCTATGAAATTGGATGTGAGCAGGACCGTGCCTTCTTTAATTGTTGGGTCATTCATCAGAATGAGGACAGTACCATTTCAATCTGCAAAGTCATCCGTCACATTAGAGCCTTCTTAACTGCTGTCAGCAGTGGTATTACATTTTGTGTTTGACACACATTAACATTTGGAAGAGAACCGATTCTATGGACCATGCCTTAGCCTGTGTCTTAGTGAGACACAGTTCAGTAATAGATCCTACTGCTTGTGTCTGCGTTTCTTGTCTTTGTCTTTTATCATTCAAATCAAGTTATTTCCTCTGTCTGCAATTTGTGAGCTTCAATTAATTGGCATGAGATTGTTTTTGTGTGACCTGTAAGAGATTTTATCAGGAACTTACTTGCACTTTGTACATCCAATTACAGTATCTATATTTTAGGTATCTGTAATTAGTACTACATACTAATAAGAAGATTGTAAGTTAGAAAGAAATGCACAACCGCATTCTAAAACTATATGGCTGATTAAAGATTTAAAAACTAAGTTTAATTTAAATTTTTACAATTGAACATAAATTGTTACATATATATAAATTTACATTAACATATAATACAGAACACAGTATAATATCTTCATGTCATGGGAATACTCATTATTAGTAATTAATGAAAATTAAATGTGCCTCTCTTGCAAGCTTCAAAATTAGAACAAACATGAAGCACAATAATAAACAATTTCACATACCGAGCAAGATCAAGAGTTTCTTGTGTGTTACAGTATGGCTGGACTGGGAACAGGTTAGTTTCTTTTCTAGCAGCTGCCCTTCCTATTCAATTACCAAGAGCCATTTTCTAAAATGTTTAAAAATCACACATGTGGAGGTTATATAGCTGCAACAAACAATTTTCATGTTCACTGCAATGGTCAGACAAAGATGATGTCTCTCATCTAAGCAGTTTCCCAAAACACTTAAACTTTCACTGACTGCAGATATTGATGAGAATCACTTTATCCCTACCTTAAAATAAATTGATCCAGTGATCATTTAGGGTAATACCTAGATAGCTTAGACAGGCTGCTCCAACTTAGGTGTCATGCAGTGTGAATGTAAAGAATACAGCTAATTCAGCAATTCATATGCTAAGTGGAACCCTCTGTGATAGGTTACATTGGTCTGAAAGAAAAAAAAAATTCTTACAATCTGAATAGGGGGTCAGGCAGAGCTAGTCAAAGAGAGCACAGCACCCATTCTTCCACAGGCAGTGGTTAACCATGTCCCAGTAGCATTCAGATTCATCCTCTTGCTCCCTAGCAGCTTGACTGTAGAATAATGTGTTGTTCAACACATCTGGTGACCGTACTGAAACTGGGCCATTGTGAAAACATGAATTAAAGGCCCATCAGGCAGAAACAGACCCTACAAGGAGTGGAGGCCATATCTCAGCAAACAAAGTATTCCTTGGAAAGAGGAAGGTACGAAGTTCAGAATATCTGTGGCTGCCTAAGCTGATAAGTACAGAGAACCCTGCTGCTAGGGTTTAGGTGACCATGAAAGTGAAGGCATCCTGCATTTTTCCTTGGACTTCTCTGCCCAGCCTCTACCTAGCTCAAATTTGAAGCCACATTAAGTTGTCTTTATTGCATCCTTTTACCAGAAGGAATGAAGTGAACAGCTTTCAGGTGACATAGTTGAAATAAACAACATTTAGTGCTACTGATCTGAGAGGCTCTTCCTCTGTGGTTGGAATAGTCTGGGACGTAAATGGGAGCAGGAATTAGAAAAGAAAAAAGAAAAAAAGAAAAAAGATAAAAGATAAAGGAATGGTATAGACATCCCGGTCATCAGTCAAGTTGTCTCAGTCTAATCCTGCTATCTGTAAGTATTGCCTGAGGCAGGCAGTTGTCTAATTCTTTGCTTTCACTATCTACATTGATTTGTTAGTGCTACTTATTGACTGGTCAATGTTATTGTTCCTTTACATCAACCCACTAAGACTTTGTAGCTTTGTTAGGAAAAACTGCAGCTTCTCTCTCTCTCCTCATAATCGTTATTCAGCTGCATCTCCCATTGTGGCTCAAAGAGAAACTTCAGAAGTAGCACAGAACAGGGTTAGAAGAGTGAAGGAATGTTTAAAGCAAAAGAGAGCCTGAAGTGGTCAGAGGAAGTGAAAGGATCTAAAAGATGATGAAAGGAAAACTCAGGAGAAAAATTATACTTTTATGGAAGTCCAAAGAAAGGAAAAAATAAAATTAAAAGTGTAGAAAAAAGGAAGATGACAAAGACAGGAAAAACCATGAAAATTAGCCAGGAGATGAACATAAAAAAACCAAACCAAAACAAAAAACCCACCTTAAGATAAAATGAAGAAGAGCACACATTTTTGCTTTTCTTCTATGCTGATTTTGATTTCTTGGACAAGAGGTCTAACAAATGGGCTATCCTTTGACTAGCAGAATAAATTATCTGTTGTAGTCCATGAGGCAGAAGGAGAGTTGGTTTTCAGCCACATGAAGCATGACCGCAGCTATTTAGCACAAGAAATAAAGAGTTCAGTCCCACATGCTGCAGTTCCCCAATATGTCTAAGTGATATAGTTCCTTATGGTGTAGGAAGAAATCCCCTCAAAAAAATATCACCTGGAACACTTTATCAGGTTCTATCACAGGAGGGACTTTTTAGAAAGGCGTGTAGTGATAGGACAAGGGGGAATGTTTTTAAATTGGAAGGGGGTAGATTTAGGTTGGATATTAGGAAAATAATCTTCACTATGAGGGTGGTGAGACATTGGAACCGGTTTCCCAGGGAAGTGGTGGCTGCCCCCTCCCTGGAGGTGTTCAAGGCCAGGTTGGATGGGGCCTTGAGCAGTCTGGTCTGGCGAGAAGTGTCCCTGCCCATGGCAGGACGGGGCTGGAACTTGATGATCTTTAAGTTCCCATACAACCCTAACCATTCTATGATTCTATGACATTGCTCCATCGGTAAGTTTTCAATCATGCTGCTCATTTAAAGATAGTAATTAATGCAGAGAAAGATTACCTGTAAGATATTTACTATAGTACTGATGTACTGACCGACTTCTATTCTTATGACAGATAGAATTCTTTAGAAGCACTTATTGTCTCAGTGCTAATTTTTAGAGTAATTTTTAAAAAAATTAATTTAAAGGTCTCAAAATATGCTCATGTGTCAAGTGGGATTTTTATATTTGTCTGACCAGAACCAGAATATGAAGAGGAACTATGATGTAACTTAGTCAATCACTGTTCAAGTAGTTTTCCATTTGCATTTTGGAAACCTCAGTGAAAATGCCAATGTCAATAGGCTGTAGGTATCTTAAGGCTTTTCCTAAATTAATGCTTATTCAAAAGTTCATCCAAAATAAGGTCATGCCTTAAAACCCAGCAAAAATCTTTCAAAAGGTTTTGAAAAGCTTCACTTGGAAAAGAAAAAAAACCTGTTCAGAACTATTTCACCTTGACCTACATTACTTTAGAAGGCTAGAAGGCTTTTTGAGTTTGCTAAAGAATTTGTATTACCAACCCCCCCCCGCCCCCCCCAAAAAAAAAAGAAAAAAAAAAGAAAAGAGAGAGAGAAGAAGAAGAAAAAAAAACCCACAGTAACCTTCAGAAGACATTCAGCAGAACCTGACAAAGTTTTGATTGAAGAAAGATTGATTCTCTAAAGTTTGAGCGGTCAGACATGCACTGAATTTGCTGAGGTTCATTGCTATATCCTAGAAAGTATTTTCAGTCCTTCTATCCTAATGAGCTTATTAGTAAAAGGCTGAAAGGATCACAGATTGTCTATCAAGCAAGATTGTCAGTCACATGCTGTTAGCAACTCTGCTGTGATTTATATACCATGCTTACAGAAAAGAGAGGTATGAAAAAATGAGCCTTATTGTGTTCTATGACCGGTGCAGTGGCACAAAATAAAATGTGCAGCATTGCAGCATTGTGCTTAGGGGATGGGAAGGTATAAGTTCTGGATGAGAAAGTCATAGAAAATTAGATAGAATGGTACCTTTCCCCTTTTGTTTCCCCCAGTGATAATTATATTGCATAGAAGAAATTGAATTACCTGCAACAGTAATAGTTATGGTCGAAAAATATACTATTAGATGCAATTGAAAAGTTGGGGGGGAGGGGATGGGGGGGGAAAAACTCAAATTAAGCTCTGCTGCTGTTAGCAACAGGCATTTTCTAACTTCCCTGTAGTCAGTGCAACTAGGCACAACTGATTGTTGGTGCAGTTTTACATCCAACAGAGACCTTTTTTTTTCCCATATCCTTGCTTTATTTTGTATGCAGCAGCAGGAACTATTGATGACTTCACTTAGAGAAAAATATAATTTAGGGGGAAAAAGTTGGGATAATTTGGTTGTTACTGAAAGATTTTCAAATTTTTAAAAAAGCAGGGTGATTATAATATAATGCTCTCAGTGAGGCTTGTATCTAAAGGGAATGAAAGTGAGGGTTGCGAAAATTACAGATAAATTAGCAATTAAAGAGAACTGGCATCTGGGTTGAGCTGAGCTGATCTTAGCTACACTGAGAGTCCTACATAGCACTAACTACCAATTGTGTTAGGGTTGTCAAATAACCCATATACAGTCTTTGGGACACAAATTTATCTTGGATTAAAGCAAACCTTCCCTGGTTTGTTTTGACAGATCTTTTGACAGATGTTGCTTTCCCTACCACTCAGTAATGGTTCACTTCTCTCCAGATCTTTCCTGAGGTGACCCAACAGCTCTGTCAAGGCTTCTCTGCTCACCATTCCTCTTCCCTCCTGGCATATCTGAGTCCTGATGAGAAGGATTGCTCTGTCAGTTTGCAGGCACCTTTCATGCAAGAAGGAAAACCCAGGACTTCCTTCCAAAAGCTTTTTATCCATGGATCTAGTTTTACACAGTTATAGAAACCTTGTTGCATAAGTACCAAATCTTTCCCAACATATTTCTTTTCAACAAATTAAGATTATAAATAGTTTATTGTCAGTTTTATCAGATATGTATTTTTTTTCTTTTTATTAGGTAGGGGGTGTGTGGCTGGCATTCAAGAAGAGGACCTTTTAATAAACTCCTCTCCTGAATGCCTGCCACAGCTGGAGAATTGCTGAATAAACAGCCGCATCCACAAAGGATATGGTAGGGTACAGTATCAGTCCAGAGAGATAGAGCTGTTAAGATTGCAGCTGGAGATTTTGATACACACTGAAAATATGCATCAGTAGAAGTATTTGAGAGTGACTCAGCTCGGCACCACTTGTTTTAAAGCCCTGTGTAGACTTTAGTAGGTAATCATCTATGTTCATCATTTGTGTAGCTGTCTCATCGTGGGAATGTTATTGTTGACAACATAAATTGCAGCCGCCTTCAAATCCATCCAATAATCTCATCCCTAAAGAATTTAAAATAGATAGCTGCTTAAATTAAAGCTTCCTAAAGCTGTATGCACTTTAGCATGCAGAAAGAAAATAAAACAAGCCAGGAAATTTCAAATTGAAAAGGCAGTATTTTTTCTTCAACAATGGACTAAAGCCAAGGCACATAAGAAGAGGCAAGAGTGTTTTTTTGTGATTTATTTACCTGCTCTGCTCTCTACTCCCACTACTTACCTACATGAGATACTTTAAAAATTAACCTACCATCAGAGGGTAATGCGGCACTGGCACAGATTTCCCAGAGAAGCTGTGGCTGCCCTCTCCCTGGCAGTGTTCAAGGCCAGGCTGGATGAGGCTTTGGGCAACCTGGTCTAGTGGAGGGCACCCCTGCCTATGGCCAGTAGGTTGGAAGTAGGTGATCTCTGAGGTCCCTTTCAACACAAACCATTTTGTGATTCTATGATTATATGATTTTAAAATCACAGAAAGAGGAGCCTGATGTTCTCTCTCTGATAAGAAGAAAAAAGTAAGATTTAAAAAATTCAGACTATCAAGAAAGCAGGAAATATTCTTAATAAATTATCAGAGCACCTTATCTTTCTGAGAAACTGATCAGACACTTTCACCAAGTATTCATATTCAGAGCCTGCTACATAATAAAAAGCTACTAGTTTACTTGTTTGTATTTGATTGAACAGACTGGATTCATCAGAACCCTAGCTGAAGTAATAAAATTCTATCAAGATATTCCAAGCGAATAAAAAAAGACTTCAAGTTAGGATTCCATGTATATTTAAAATATTTTGATGAAATGAACAAAGAATGCTTCAGGCCATGCAAAAACATGTATTTAAGAGATCCTGTTTTACATATCAAATATGTGTTTTATGTTGTGTTATCCTGCTGTCAAGACAAATGGTCATTACTTGTTATTCATCTCCAGATCTCTCTCCCTAAGTGTTTTTTTGTTTTATTGATTAGCGTGGAACATTTGTCACAGTTAGGGCTTCATGTTTCAGCTTTTCTTTTCTAATCAAAAAGGGAAGAGGAGCATACATTATAGAAAAGCAAAATTTTGTAACCTTGTGTTAGAAAGCAAGGCATTTAAAATGCTGCTCCAGGAGCACCAGTTAAGTAGATGAAGGATATAGGTTTAGTAGAGATCAAAATAGATAACAGAGAATTAAAAATACTTCACAGTATACCATCTTGCCAAGGTTTGCATATTGAATAAATGTCTTCATTAAAGTTATAATTAATGATTATTTTTATCTTCATACTGGTGTCATAAAAGATACTATGTCTGACCCAGATCCCACTATAGCTTGTATTTGCAAACAGAACAAATTTACAATTTAAGTTTAAAACAGAACAGGACAAACAAACGTATGGTAAAGGCAGGAATAAAGCAAGAAGACACACAAAACAAATGCACAAATTCGTTATCAAATAGGTGTGCAGTCAAAAGTGGTGAGGATGTGGTTATCAGGCCAGATGATATGGCTTTTGTGCATCGTGGTAAAAATGAGGTCCGATCTGCTTGAAATCTGTGGTTTCTCCTTAATTTTAGAGTACTTTTGAGCTGAAGATCCAACAATTAAAGTTTTTGAAAATACATTGAAAGTCAAGAGAACCTACTGGGAAATCAGTGCTGCATTTACAGTAATGCCAACCTTTTTTAATTAAGAAGCCTAAAATGTTTCTTGTTTTAATTTCAAAATATTTCATCTGGAAATGTACCATTTTAAATGATCCATTTTATCATGGAAAACATAACACAGAACTTAAGGAGGAAGGAGATATTTCTTTGGAAAAGTCCAAAGATGTCCTTTTACTTTGCTCCAAATTAATGGTTTGTATCTTTTGGACTAGCTAGTGAGTAGAATACATTTTTTCCTGTTACTTCCTGGAAGATATTCTTGAAAGTGAGATTTGTACTCAAATCAAAATATTCACCCTTCATATATCAGCACCTTTTTTTCAGGACATTGGTTGTGTATGTTCTCCATTGTTTTTCCTTTAGCATCTATACATTGATAGAGTTTTTCACCTCCTCTGAATTCTGATTATTGGCATACATATGATGTAGTTTTGCACTGTGCTAACACAGCTCACATTGTCCTCAGTGAGATTTGATGATCAACAGTTCTGCAGATAAAATCATTTGTGACCTTTGCCTGAAAATCTACACCTAAGGGAATCCTGCTACTATTCATTTCCTTTTCTAGAGCGTGCACTAAAGAGTTTTCTCTTTTATGAATAATTGAAGTTTCTTGCCTTTTAGTTTAAATCTGTTGAATTTCTTGAAGAACCATGAGCACATAGGGAGCTATGCTATATAAATCAAATAATAATAATATGTATAAAGAAAAAACACAGAGGAGAATAAAACCCTCAAGCTGGTAAAAAAAAATTATACTTAGATATTGGAAAGACCTCCCATAGTTAATGAATGGATTATAGTATTAACAGAAAATAAATCATACAAGCAACTTCCATTTATTCGACATGATAACAGAAAAATTAAAGTGTCTATGGAACCCATACTTTGATTTTATTAATTCAAGTTAATATTTGTCAGGAAATGCTGAAAAGATTGGGTAGAGGAAAATAATACATATAATGGTATTCAGTATGACATGTCCTGGTTGAGCTTTTTTTTTTTTCTTTGACATGAATTACCTAATTTTGCTTCTGCCTTTGTAGTATGAGTGGTATTATTTTCTCAGGGTCCTTGGGCATATGCTTAACTGTAAGCACATAAGTATATTTGGACATATGGTGCTTAAATACTTCAAGAAATGTTTACTCCAAAGAAAGATTAAATATTCACATTATACCAAACATATAATTGATTCATGTGCAATTTTATACAAGACTCTTGTCTGAGAATATAACTAGGGAAAGGTAGACCCAGCTGGATGAAAGGTTGTCCAAGTGATGCTGGAACAGCTATCACAAACATATTCTCTTCTACATGCAGGCCATGTCATGGTCACCATTTCTTCCACCTTGTGAAGAAGTGAGGCTGTGGGTTTGCTAAGAGGATACACTTGTGGTATTATAGGACTGATAGGATTTTTTTCCCTGGGAGATCCTGAAGAGTCACTTTAGTATTAAAAAGACAGTAAATTTATCATATATTGCAAGGAAATATGAGATTGCTGGTTTATTTTCTATATTAAATTAGCCCTTTGACACCAACACTCGAGTTTTCAGACCTGCTGTTTAAAAATACAATGGGAAACAGTTCTGGGCTTAAAATTGCATAATCTGTATGGAATAAATGGAGATGAGAGCAGAAATAAACACACATAAATATTTGCCCAAAGATAGCTGCCATGCTGATTAGGGAGACTTCCCTCTTGCAATCCCCATTCTAATTTTATGTGAAACAGCCTTCTATGTTGTCTACTTGAAGATTGCTAGACTTGAGTTATATCTTCAGACACAATTCTTACACCAAAAATGAGTAATAGTTATCTGTCTATTACCATCATAACTATCAATTTCAGTCATAATATTCCTGTTAACATAAAGCTTCTTAACTTATCATTGGAAAATCAGAAAGAAATTACTTTACATGGAAACAGTTTCAGTTGCTGCCTATTCCTGCAAAAAACCTGCAAGCTCTTAAACACAGTACAAAGAGGAGAGCTGCATTACCAGGCCACTCACCCAGTGGTGTTCTCTTTGGAGTGTCCTAGAGGAGACATGTGGGAGGAGACAAAGCATTTTCTGCTATTGTTATAATTTATCTGTGGACATGCATCGACATCTTGAGTTGGAGTTTTCAATAAAGAGAGGTAAACACATTGACTGCATTTTCCCACAGCCTGTTTTTGTATTGTTATAAAGCAGTATTAAGACATGAGAGAATACGTAAGAGCCTTATCTAGCATTTCAGTGTGACTGGTGAACTGAGGGTGAGGTCTATAAGTATCTGTTTTGCCTAACAAACAACTGACTATAGAGCATTGCTTCTGTCCTTGAAAACTTTTCTAAGGAATTTCTGGAGGAAAAGGTTACTAGTTTTAGTGTCAAATATGTTTCCCATCTGCAGACCTCATAAACGCAAGAATAGAGATTGGATTAAATGTAGCCAGTACATAATCTTGTCTGGTTATTTTCTCAGGCATAGCTGCTGTGTTGTGCTGAAAGAGCAGGCTCTGAACACCTGTGTTGCCTAGATTCTCTTCCCAGCTTTGGTCCAAACTTATGTGAACTTCATTGAGTACAATAGGAAGAAAAGTAGATTTCATATCTTTAAACCTGTACCCTGTATTTCTTCCTTTCACTAAGATTGATTACCAGCCTCTGATCTTAGCAATTCTGGAGAGATCAAATGTAAAATGGGAGAGGGACAGAAGGAATGAGAATGGGAAAAAGACAGGAAGGAAGGAAAGAAAAAGATAAAACAATTTGGTTTCCTTCAGGTTCAGTAATGTTTATGAGAAGAGAAAAATTACAAACAGGAAGATGCTGTAAAGGAAATCAAGAATAGCTCAGTTGTCATGCAAAAACCACTGTCTGAAAGTTCTTCAGTTCCTAAAGATATCTATTTTGACTTAATATCATATGATAGGTCAGCCATAATAAGCATTCCCAGCCTCAGATCCTTTAACTGTTGTGACAGTAGATGTTTGTGGGTTTCGTTAAGACTGAACTTAGACAGAGAAATGTTGCTGTTATGAATATCTAGTGTTCTCCCCTGTTACTTCAACACAAGACACTAGTTCTTTCATAGGGCTTTATGCTCTCCCGGGATCACTACTAAGAAATTAGGTCAGACTATTAAAAATAACCATCTGCCCAGTAGGGATCTGTCTATAGGACCAGCTCTTTACATCAAAGAGCTTTATTCCTTGTCACATTTGGATTTTGTACTGTTAAAGAAATATGTCAGGAAAACAACATTTTGAGGAATGTTCTAGATGTTTTAATATATGGTTAGACTGATTTAATGGTTGAGAGAGGGTATCTGAATAATCTGTCATTTTATTAAAAAAAAAAAAAGTGCCGTGTTAAACAAACATGATTGGTAACACGGCTAAAGCTGCAAAGGTAATCTGAGGATTTGTGTTTAAGAGAATTGAATTTCAAGGAAAAGCAAGGTTATATCCATACTGATACTTCCCCCTTCCCACTCCCCATTAAAAAACAAAACAAAACAAAGCAAAACACAAAAGAGACTGACGTTTCTGTGATAGAAATAAAATCATAATCTCCTAGAAAATTTGCTGTTCATTGATACTTGAGTTCTTGATTTTTCCTCTTTTATCTGTGTGAGTTGACAGTTTAAACATTCCTCCTGCACAGGGTAATCAAAAAAACTTTAAATTTAACTTAATAAAATTTAATATAATTTATAGCTTTTAGGTGTGTAACAGGTAGAGACTTTTTACTTAAGGATGATTTTGTAACTTAATGCTACATGCCAATGAAGTTTATGCATTGGATGTATTTGATCAGCTCATTTTCCTTAAAAAAAGCTGTATGTAGGGAAAAGAATGGAATTTTTTTCCCCTCCTAAGAGAACAGCTTTCATTTACTTCACTGTCTTTGTTGTGGCAAGTAGTGACAATTAGTTTACTGGGTAAGGTAAGACTGGCTGTAGCATAAAGCCCCTGGTTGCTATAGACTCCAGAAAACAAATGGATTAGTAACTAAATAATGCTGCAGCCCAGAAGAAAAACTCACTAATTTGCTAATTTGGTAGCAGAAATTTCAAATAATATGTAGGGTTTTTTTCAATTGTCTAAAATATCTCAAAGGAACTAGAAAGCCATACGTGTTAATGAGCCTGATTTGAAATGCAATATAGTTAATAAATATCCTTGTTTGGGTATTTGGAGGATATGGATCTGACTGATGTCAGGAGCTCAAATACAGCCCAGTGCCTTGTTTCAGCAGTCCATCTCCATTCAGCAACACATTTAATCATGTACTTAGCTCTGGAATGAGGTGGGATTGATGTGTGCCTAAGTACTCAGCTAAACAGGAACTGAACCCAGCAATACACATAGTAGTTGTCATCTATTGTCTGTTGATTAATCTGAAACTTCAAGCCAGTTG
The DNA here is from genome assembly GCA_013400835.1 of Zapornia atra. Lineage (NCBI taxonomy): Eukaryota > Metazoa > Chordata > Aves > Gruiformes > Rallidae > Zapornia > Zapornia atra. The sequence goes on along the minus strand of VZTU01005559.1, from coordinate 24,620 downwards.
TTGGTGAATTAACAATATTACCCAGGAAGAAAGTTTTCCCCAATATGTATCAGAAGGCATGGGCATGGATCATACCTACGTGGAAAGGATTAGAGGCTACTAATAGGAGAGACTTCTTTATCTCTTTTTTTCTATTTTATTGAATTGTTCAGAAGAACATGATACCTATTGATATTTGCTTGCAATGAATTAATAATCTGAAAAGGTTTTAAATTTAAGAAGGGCAGCTTTCTCAGAAATGCCGTATCAGAAACACTGGGGAAAGTGTCTGTTATTCCAGTATCTTCAATATTTTCTTCAGATAGAGAGGTCCTAGACTTTGGAGAGTTCTTTATCTCACTATGACCAAAGAAAGAAGGTTTGATTCACGTTAGCTAGTAAGATACCAAGAGCACCTTGGGAGAAAAAACAAACAACAACAACCCAAAAATCCTCCTATAAGAGGAAAGAAGTAATAGTGAGAATTTATGGTGGACAGATTCTTCTTGAATACAAGAACAGTAATAGAGGGAAAAGGCCACACCAAGATCTTGATTCACTCACAAAATCATGTGAATAACTGCAGTCCCCAGATGTTTCATTTAAGGATGTTTCATTTACTTGCCTTTCAAAAGTAGAAGAAAAGCTATTAGTTCTCTCATAAATGTTAAAATACCTTAAAATCTACTTGAATTAATTACAACTGAATCATGCCACATGTTCATATACAGCTGCTAATTCATAACACAGTCAACACTAAACCTCCGAAAAATATGACCCAGGTCTTACTGAAGTCATGAGGATAAGCTCAGAAAAGTGGGATTTTTGTTCTAAAAAAACCTCTTAAATATGTTTTTCAACTATTTTAAGAATTTTTAAGAAATTGATTGACATTATGTAAGCATATTTTATCTCTACACAGCAAATCAAGATTCTTACAGAAGCATTTGTCTTGCAGGAGCTTGCATTCGAAAAGAGGAACAGTCATACACTTTCATAATAACCTTGTGGGATTTGTGAACATTAGAGTTCATTCTCAAGTTAAGGATGAATGATTTTTTCCTTCAAAAGCAGTGTCTCAACAAAATGGTATATCTCACGTGAAAGTTTACAATCCTTGAAATATGCACTGATTTATTAAAAAAAAAAAAGGAACCAAACCCAGCCCTATTAAATTAATATCAGCAAATATTTTAGTGTGCAGATATATTACATTATGCCATTCATCATCATTCTCACAAGTGGCAGAGAAAAATGTTGTTGACCTGTAACCTATACTAACTTGCTTTGAACAGATCGGTGTTTTTATTTTTAATTATGTAGATTAAAAAACCCAAACCAACAAAAAAACCCCAAAATACCTTGTGTTTAGCTGTCCATTTTATGATGGAATGCCAGCAATGAACTTCAGCAAAACTTCAGTTTCAAATAGGTCTTTTGTATTTCCACATGCTAGGCTACAGCAAAGTGTCTGAATTAAGATAAATATTCTCCCAACTACAAATATCCTATTGACAACTCTTGATGTCAGGCTGGAGTCTAAACATTCAAAGAACTTAAGTGCTTAGAACTGGGGTGCTTGCATCTGGCATGTCTAAGTTATGATAAATACAATTCAAGGTCCCTAATCCAACACAGAAGTTAAGTTCATATGCAACTAGAAGGACCCACGGGGCTTCTGTTGGCACTAAGGACATGACAAAGTCTAAGATCAAATATATGAATCATTGCCAAAGTGGTCAAATGCTGCAGAATTGACCTTTCTGATCCTAAAGTGAATAGGAGAATTAATTAAGTATGAGTTCAGTGAATGTGGCAGCAAGCATTCAGTTTGAAAACAGCAATATACCACACTATATTTTTGCAGTAAGCATGCATAGGAAGAAAGGCCTGAATGTCTTAGTAGTTTTGAAAATATAAGAGTTATGTCTATGCTGCTTTGATTTCATTTACTATACTTCTATGCAGATCAAATGGCATTATTAAAGAGCTGGAGAAGCTTGTATTACTATCTCATTTAGAACTTATAGATAAAATTTCAAAGTCCTATTTCAAGCAAATGTGCTGTATTTTAGACTGATCAAAAACTCCAAGATGCTCCACAAGATTAACCTGTATAGAATAAAAGCTGCACTGATAGCATGGCACAGAACTCGCTTTCTTTGCGTGCTGCCATCTCTTGAATGGGAAGTGATCAAACAGCATCTTCCACTCATTGATTAGAACAGAAAGTAAAGGCACCAGAGACTGTTGAAACTGCATAAAAAGCACCCCTTGTGTGTATGAGAAATATTATAAATTGTGGATATACTAAATAACAGTTTAGACAGTTAACACCGCTGTATCTCTTAGTTTAACAAAAATGGCCATAAACAATTAAGGTCTCTCTACAAAGCTTAACAGAAGCCTGATACCCCTAATTGCTGTGCCTGATTCAGCTTTAACCAAGAGATAAAGTCTTGGTCATTGATCGATCATGCCAGGGGAATCACATGAATTTCAGGAACAGTTTATGTTTTCTAAACACAGAAACAGTCTCCTTGTTCATGTAATCCATGAGAATAGCTTTGTGAAGGGTCCAGCCTCTCCATCTGGAAGATTAAATGATGAAAATGGGGGGTTGAGTGGCGATGGTGAGGGGAGACTGAAATGAACAGGAAAAACAGGGTACTGAAGGAGGTGAAATTGGAATGAGCACACCACAGCAAAGTGAAGCTGCATTCCAAGTCTGTTGTGTCCAAGTTAAATTGCCTGGGGATAGAGATCATGCAATGCATCCTTGGCTGCACCATTTGGCTCTCTGTTACAGACTAGCATTGCCAAGAGACATTAAGCAGTCATATTTGAAAACATTTTGCAGGTGCCAGGCTGTACTCTCCCCTGTGTTAATGAGAATTTGATCATCTACTGTAGATATAAGATACAGGGGAGGAGGAGCGGACTCTGTGAATCAGCCATTTTTGTACTGAGGGTGGATCAGTGGCAGAAAAACAATAGGATGTCTCTGTACCTTAATAAAAGTCACTGAACACTGGGCCAGACTATTAAAAACTGGTACTTGCACAATCTAATTGAGACATCTGGTCACTTTACCTTGGTCATTGATGAGAAAATAAAGATGGTAAGGCCTGGAATCCAGACAAATATGAGATCAAATGTTTCTACTGCTTAGCAGTGTCCTTATAAGAGACTTATCTGGTTGATAGCTAATCTAAATGTATATTAGATTTGAAGCCATAGCTATGCAAATTCATTTCTCCTTTGCAATGCTTTTCCTTGTTCACTTTTTTACACTTCTGTGCGGGAGAAAAACAATGTTCAGTTCATTTCAAGAATCAAAAGGACTCTGTCTTTGCCTTGTGTTATCCCCACTCCTTTCCTTTCCTCGTGCTTGCTTTCCCCCTCCAGTCTCCTACACCACACACAGAGCCCCTTTATGTTTGTGAGCTGCACATTAACCCAAGAGGTTAATGAGCCCAGGGCTCAGGTGCACTCCATACTCTTGCAGCATTACTAATGCTGTGGTCAGGGGCTTGGAATGGCATCCTGGCAAATCAGTTCTTTTGTGATCACTGCACTAATAACAACTGCTGTTTTCTGTGCTCCCTAACTGCGTTTTTATGCTGAGCTTTCTGTCTCTATGAGAGCATGTTTTTTGCCCATTCTGTTACCCATTCACAGCAAGCACAACAGAATTATTTGAGATAAACCCCAACCACAATATGGTGAATATGTCAATGCCAACAAACTTGGTAAATATTCCTGTGCATATATGAGCAGCTGAAGGGCTGATGGCAAAGGGGAAAAGCAAAAGTTTTGAGTAGGAAACTGTCCATATGAAGTCCACTGAGCTGGGGGCTTAGATGATTATAACTCTTGGAAATGTCTAGAAACAACTTAATCACCTTTCTTCCTGGACCCACTGCCACATTGGATGTCTATGTCAGTTTGACACCTCTTTATTAAAAAGTTTTCAAATAATGAAACATATTCCTAGGAAAATATGAGAAAAGCTCATTCTGGAGAGAAGAACACACAGCTTCCCCTAAAACTAGGACTGCAATTCAGATGTAAGGTAAGGGATCGGCAAGGGAAGGATGGTCAAGTTAAAGAAGGATGGAAGTTAAATCTGCAGGCCAAGGTTCTGGATTGATTGAGTACACATAGACAAACACAGACATGTCTGCAACACTCGCTGCATGGCTGCAAGCTGAGGCCTCCCTTGAGCTCCCTAGTCACAACAACCCCCACCAGCAAACCAGCTGTTGGCAGCCCACTGAACTCTACTGGTGGAGAATGTGTGTTCAGGGCCCTGGCATGCGTTTTGGGAAGAGAGTAACTTAAAACCACACAGTATCTTAATTTAAATACTAGTTGATCATGGTCATCTTCTATATTGTATTGAATGTAGTAAAAAAAAAAAAAAAAGTTAAAATGCAAGTGAGCACATTCTTTATAATTGAGTACTTGCCTTGATGTTCTTGACATTGCTTAGATTGAGCTTAACTCAAGAAAGCATGCTAGCAATGACATGGTGGAGAATCTGAAGTGGTAGTGTATACTTGTCCTCTTGAACAGGAACAACTCCAGGACAGTAAGACTTAGGAGCTCTGAAAAGAGTGATCAAAAAGGAGCTTGGCTGTAATGCATGGAGTTCACATAGAACAGAATGTGAGGTGTCTTTACCTACCTGGCAGATATTTTTAATTTCTGCAGAAGCCTGGAGGTAAAGAAACATTCCTCATACACTTATACCCAGGTGGTGGTTGTTTCAAGGCAAGTTATTTGCCATTGAGGCAAATAAGGACTTGCTAGATTCAGTGCTGCACCCTATGGTGAGGTAGCTGTTCAGTTTGTGAGGGGGAGAATCACATACATTCAGGGCACAAAAGCTTTAGGTGCGGTAGGAATACTGGGCCACATAGATCTGGGGGACAGCAGCCTTCCAAGACAGCTTAGAGCGCAGTGACTGACAAAGGTCTGGAAAACATGGTACCAGTGGATTTTTTAAAGAAATTTGTTGCTTGAGAAAAATAGAAGGGATAAGAAGCAGTAGTTTATGTAATTATACTGCCTCAAGCTTAGCATTGTGATAGCAGCTGTGGCCTTGGTACCTCAGGACCTTCTGACAGAATGAGAAAGGAGAGATTCCTGCAGTTCCTATAGGCAAAATACTACTTGGGTTCTGCTTACAGGAGCAAAATTTGGCCTTAAGCTTAATCACCTGGAGGCACTTGAGAAAATAAATGCATACAAGCTTCCTTTGAGAGAGTTGCCTTCAAATGTGTCAGTTAGCTTTATAAAGTTTCGGTGGATGTAAAGATGTATTAATACTTTAAAACATCAGAGGGAAGGACAGAGATTAAGAATAAACAACACCAGAAATGGTGACTAGTACTGTGCAGAAGTACATCTGTACTGTGTGCTGGTAGGAATTTCTTTGTTGGAAAAATAAGACAGCCTGCTGTCTTGCACAGCGTGATTACGTGATCTAGGAGGAACCATGCATATGGTGACTCTGAATCTGTTGAGGCTCACAGTCAAGAAAATTTGGTATGAAAAATAAGTAGTTCAAGAAACTTTAAAATAAGATTCATCCTTAGCATGTATTTAATTCTCAGGTTCCTTGAATAGGAAAAAAAAAAGCAATGCAGCATATGTATAATTATAAAAAGCTAACAAAAGCTGTTATAAAAAGTAACATTGTCATTACAAAAGCTACCAGTATTTATGGTAGATCAAAATATATATCAATAATTAAATCTCTTAAATGGCATTATTTCAGTCTTTGTCTCATCCATGAATGCTGTAAAAGGCTTTGTAAATTGACCTGAAAATTCTCTGGTCTCATATGACTAAACAGAGGAGAGAAGGACTTCTATGATATATGGTCCCTTTCCATGAATGCCCTGTATCTTACTCAGTCCTTGTCTAGAGGAGATATTGCTTCAAGTGACACTGCAATCTTGCAGTCCAAAATCTGGTCAGCCTCATATTATCTGACTATTTGGTGTCTTGACTGGTACCCAGATCTCTTTCTCTTAAAGCAACATGCTTCTACTGATGCCTTTTCTTCTGACCCTGAAGGTACTCTTTGAGAAAGGTTCGGGGCTCTTCTTATCCTAGATGTGAACACTTCAAGATTAGCATGCTCACACCAAGTTCTGCCACTTTACCAAGTGAAGGCTTACCTGCTCATGCCTGTTTAGCACCCTGCAGTGTCCTGCCTGCTGCCCATGTGCTCTTTGGCAGATTATTGTCAGTTTGGAAAAAATTAGCTTAGATAGTAGGCAGACCTTACCAAGACAGGGAAAAGATTTGCTTCCCCTCTTCTGCCACTGTTACATTAGCTTCACCACAGATTTGTGAAAACATGTCTGGGTTGTATTATTTTTTATTTATTTTGGGGGTGGGGTTGTTGTTTTTTGTGAGGTTTTTTTGTTTGTTTACACTTATTTTTTGTTTAAATATTTAAAGATTGGTTTAGTCTCCATGTATGATTACATCCCTCTGGCTTTTTGGGCTCCATAGCTGAGGATAAAGTTGCTCAATATGTGAACTCTTTATCTGAGTTACATCTACACCGAATAAAGATCTGCTCTTGTAAAGACACATAGTCACAAATAACTGTAAGTCACAGATAGACAAGGTAGCTTTTCTAAAATAAACTGGCCTTTAAGTGCAGTTGTAGATAGAGAAGTAAAGTTATTGAATCAGAATGTCATCTCAACAAAGTCTTTGTCGGTTAGAGCACAGAAGCGACCATCTTTCTTCCTGAAATCTTTAAAACATTTGTCAATGTCTCTCTGCTTCTAATAGACTCCATCTCATTGAGCAGGGTCCTGCATTCTTTCTTTCTTTGCCCTTTCCTCAAACAAGCATCATTTCTTTTAAGCTCTGCGGAAAAGTGAGAGAGAAATCATTGTTAAATGTTAATGTCTGGTGAATGATATTCCTCCTGCCTTTCTAGTGAGTATCTTCCCTCCGGAACAAAGGTTTTCCAGCTCCATAGGGTCATTATATGGCAGTCCAAACAATGGAAATACACCTGACTTCTTGTCTCTCTGGGGTTTAATTCATTCTTCTTCTGAGAAACACTACACTTAACAAGTGAAGGAACTGAAGTCTGAGCAGTGAACATGAAAATACCACAAAATATTCATACATTCTCCAAAGACCTATCCAGACTTCAGATCAGGCTGACATAGAAAGTGATTCAAGATCTCTAGATATGTTCCACTTCAAGTAATTGGTGGAGAAGAGGGTGTGAGGAATGATTAGGCCTTGACCTCTTTTCCTTTGTACTTTTCTGCTTGGTGACCCAAGACAACCCCAGTATTGATCCCAAAGAAAATAACACTATGGCTGAAATAGAGCTTGAAAAAGCGAAAAAAGGCAATATAATTACTAAGAGTCTGGGTGGGTTTACACAAAACAAATCTTGTCAACCTAACTTAATATTTTTTATGAGATTATGGATTTTGTTGGTAAAGATATTTCTATTGATGTAATACTCTTACATTTCTGCAAGGCATTAGATAAAGAAACAGGACATTACAAAACCAAACTGGAACACTTTAAATGGTCTTCACTCTGACAGGCTGAAAAGTCTCAAAACAAGTATAAAAAGAAAAAAACCAAACAGACAATGTGTCTTTAATTATGGTGAGACATAAAGTCATCAAGAGCAAAGATTATATGCCAATAGCAGATTCTTTTTTCTGGGATGCGGTAACAAGTTTAGCAGTTGAATCTTTGGACAGCCTGACAGGTATCTTTGTATGCAGCTTCATGCATCAGCATTTCTACTGATACGACTAATAAGAAGCATAGAAGAAACTGTGAAGAGTTCACAAGATTTTTCCCTTGAATGAAAGTTGAGTAGCCTTGTTCTGTATGTTCACTGACCCTCCTGCAGCTGGTCTGCACTAGTCCTGTTCAGCATGTTATACACATTTTGGCAGTTTAATAAAACCTTTCATTGCACATTCCCTGCTTTGTATATATCGTATCACCTATGCATTGAAACTGAAGATTAACCTCCAAATCCTATTGAGACATAAAATTAACTCCTAACACTGTATTGGTTTCCCTTGCTGCTCCTCTGAACCATAGCTTCTCCTGTGCCATAAGAATAAAAATCCTGGAAATAAGTACTTGCTCAGGGATAATTAATTTCAGAGCTTTAATTGTTCATTTCAAAGCAAGTAGGAATCTGTTATACTTCTGTTACTATAGCTGAACTGAATTTGCAGAAAAAGGGGAGCTCATGCAGTTTCCATGCTCAACCTTTGATTATGTATGCAAGAAGTAGCTCATATACAATGGTGGCATTCACTGAGTGTTCATCATGTCTTTCACACAATTCTACATTTTATTTCACACTCTTATAACATACTACTAGTTGATGTAGCATTCTTCCCATGTAACTGTTTATAACTTTTCTTCAGCTGTGCTGGCTAAAAATAAAGAAAGAAATATAAGAAACATATTGGATTGAATATTTGCAGTGCAGTGCTGTATAACACCACCATAGTGAACAGGTTCCATAATAGTTCAAGAATATTCTCCCCCACTGTGACTATATACCTAAGTAATTTGACATTACATAGCTATAGGTAGCTGCTCTATTACCACAATGAAAAAAAAAAATAGAGCCTTTAACACAGCAGGAAAGATGTGATTTAGTGGTACTGGTATGCAAATTCAAAAACATGCTTAAATCTTTGCAGATCTGAGGCCTAGGGTGGTGTTTTGGGTTTATTTCAGAGATGTGCAGGCAGAAGTCATCTTGTCGGAGAGACACGAGTAATGGAAATGCATCATGCCATCTGTTGGCAAACTGCAGTGCTGCAGCCGGAAGGTGTACAAAAACATGCCGTGTGTTACCACCACCAAGCAAATTAGAAAAAATCATAGGGAGTCCTCAAATGCAAACAAGCATATAAAAGAGCAATTGGCACAAAATCTAAATTTGGTTTTCTCTTTATTTGCTCACATCTGCTAACTGAACACATTGCAATTTGATTACATAGCCAAATTACCGTTTCCTCACACAGCCGCTGTTGAGACATTAGTTTCTTCCGAGTGTGAGCTTTCCTGCATCTCTGCAGATACACTAGGACAGAATGAATGGGCATCAGCAGTGCCTGCTGCCCTGATGATTTCCCTTCGTAAGACAATGCTATGAGAATATAGCAAGAACTGCTGCATTTCCATTTGTAATAAATACATTTAATGAAAACTTTTTATTAAGATTGCCCACATTATATATGTAATGTGTATGATATTTATCTTGGCTTTTTTTTTTTATTTTAGTATGCAATAGAAGAATCTTTGTAACTAAAGCACCAGCATGCAATTTTATTTTGTGGCATCTACCCTACAAAGTTATTATTTTGTGTGCTGAGTTTACAGTCAGAATATACCAAAAATCATATATGCATATTAAAAGGTACTATTGTCTGCCTGGCCTATAAAAGAATTTACTGTTTTTAAAAATACATTTTGTGTGAAAAAATATGTTATTTATGTATTTTTTATAATATATTTTCATGTAACATTTTATGATCTTACATGACATGCATTTTTTAAAGCTTTAAAAATATCACTATTTATATATTTAGACATTAAAAATAGCTTATTTGAATAGAAATTAATTTAACAGTGCCTGTAATATCCGGGGAAAATACTAGCAGGGATAATTTAATAAATTAAGCTATTTTCTGAGGTTGCTGCAAGAAATTCTGCAAACTAAATTCTTGTGTATATTTTCAGAAGCTGAAGACATGCAAAGACAAATGCTGCAGACAATTATTTTCACTTCATGTGTGTTTATTCATTGTGTGAGGGTGGCCACTTGAGTCATGCTTTCTAGTTTCTGGATACCTGAAACTTTTACTGATACAAAATCAGCATGCCCGCTTCTAGATAGCCACCTGTATTTTTCGTCTTCTCCCAGGAGTTGTGACTCCCTATAGACCTGCGGTCTTGAATTACCCGGGCTGTTCACACCAATGTCCGTAAGGATTTAATAATTAAATTTTCCTCTGAAAGTCTCTCATCCTGACACGTGGTCCCAGAGAATGTCACAAGAAGTAGCTGATGCTTTAAAGTGTAACTCAAATATCAGTTGGTGATGTCACACTCCTTTTATACAGTAGTAAAAATTACTAGGGACTTTCTCAGAAAAAAAAAGAAACCCTAGTTATCCATGTTTTCATAAAAGAGTGCTCTGATCCCGCCATCATAGACCACAATGTCCAGTCTTCCCGAACTTGCCAGCTAAATACTGAAATCTTCACCTGACTGACGGATGCATTAGTTTCCTCATAGTTTTGGAGAGACAGCCCTGTGGGAGCAGTCAGAGGCAGTAGATGGCAATGAATCCCCAGCATGCTCCCACCGCATGGTGGAGTCAGCTGGGTTTGTCACCCCATCTAAAGGACACCTCAGGATAGGGACCTCAGAGGCCACAGAAATTTCCTTTCTTCCCTGGGGGTTTGGGATGGGGTCTGGGCTCAGCAGCTGCTCCTATTGGTCTTGAACTGGTAGTAAACTATGTGTAACATGCGCAGCTGTGTCTGCACTGAGGACATCTCATATTTCCCGAGTAATTATTTAAATCATTAAGATGAAATATGAAAGGAACACAACATCCACTCTTTTCTCCTATATTTCTGAAGAGAGAAGTCACTCCATTTATTTGAAAAATAACTACACGGTTACCTACTTTCAGTAGGAATTCTCAAGTTGTGGGTCCCATATGGGTGTAAATGCCTCTCTGAAACCACGAGAACCCTACACAAGCCCAGAACGACACCTCGTTCCTGCCAACAGTTCCCTGTTATCTAAGTTCAGCAGCATCAGTTTTGAGCACTGTACCATTTTTATCCAATGTAGAGCAACTGACTTTTCTCATACCCGTTACAGGGAGTCTCAGTGCCCAGAATACAGAACTTGATTCCACTCTTGATACCAGCAACCTAAAAGTTTTTTGAAATATTTTACTGGCCTGAAAGTCCCTAAGACTCTACATTTTCTTACTACAGTTATATTCAGGCAACTTCAGGTTCCAGGTCCCTTAAGTGCTGAGATTGAGTACATGCTGCTGACACCATCTGCCCTATGGGCTTGTGCTTTCATTCTGTGCAAATGAGAATGGGAAGAGATCAGGAAGTGCTGCGGCATTTGTGGACCTTTTATTGGTATAGATTTGGGGTGGAGCCAGGGTGCATATCTGGAGCCAGGAAATTGAAAGTGCTCTTGAGGTCTATAATATATTCATAGTCTGAAATATCTTCTCTGAATGGGAAATAGGATCCCCTAAGAAGACTAATGAAAAGTACATAAAACATATAGCATCTTAATCTCTTCCCATGCCATAAGAGAGAGTAAACAAATCTGAAGCAGTGTTTATAGACAAGAAAATGCTGCCAAGGTGTACATGGTGTTTCTTGTGCTCTGTACTGCAACTTTATAGTTGATCTATTCTGCAGTTTCTAGGAAGAATATTTCCTCTTTTTTTCGTGACATGGTAGGTTTCTTTTGGAGGCAGAAAAGAAGTCCCATATGCTTTCAGATTTTTTCTTATAACATCTGCCTCTTTTTTAAAATAACCTGCTTTCATATTAAAAAAAAAAAAAAAAGAGCTGATAATCAAAGAATTACTAGGTTGGAAAAGACCTTCAAGGTCATCAAGTTCAGTCCTTGAGTCTTATGAAATAGTAGAAACCATGATGGCACTAGTAAATACACCTAATCACAATAATTCAATCTTCCACAAGGAAATTTAAAAATAAATAAATAAGTTAATACAGATATTCCAGCAATCTCTCTCTGATGGGTTGATTTTGTCCAGGTGTCAGATGCCCACCAAACCACTCTATAACTTCACCTCCTTCACTATGCCTCCTCCACAGGACAAAAGGAGAAAATAAGAGAGCCTTGTGGGTCAAGACAAAGACAGGGATATTGTTAACCAATTACCTTCACCAGAAAACCAAACTCAACTCGAACAAGATTAATTTAAGTTATTGCCAATTGAAAGTAGAGTAGAATAGCGAGCTATAAAGTAAAAGTTAAAAACTCAGCTTCCCACCGTCTTTGCTTCTTCCCAGGCTCATGCTCCTTGAGTCCTCACTCCTCTATCTCCTCCCCTCTGAGCTGTACATGGGAATGGGGGTTGTGATCAGTCTGTAACAGTTCCTCCCTCCTTGCACTTTTACCTTGTTCCAACATGGCTCCTTCCCATGGGCTGGAATCCTTCATGAACTGCTCCAGTGTGGGTCTTTTCCACTGGGTATAGTCATTCAGGGACAGACTGCACCAATGAGGGTCCTCACACTGGATGCATTCCTTGCCCCTGTATAGACTTCTCTCCATGGGATGTAGCGCCTGCCTGTAGCCTGTTCCAGCATGGGCTCTCAAAGGCTGTAGCTTCCTTCAGTATATTTCCATCTGCTGTGGCATGGGATCCTCCATGGGCTTCAGTGTGGATATGTACTCCAGCATGGACCTCCACAGGCTGCAGAAGGACAACCTGCATCATCATGGTCTTCACCACAAGTTGCAGTGAAATGTCTGCTTTGCCACCCGGAGCACTTCCTTCTCTCACTTTAGTGTCTGCAGGGCTCTTTCTCTCATATTTTTCTTACTCTTCTTTCAGAGCTTCTGCACAGCATTGTGTTCTTTTCATAAATATGTTTTCCCAGAGGTGCCACAGTCTTGGTTGAAGGGCTCAGTTGTGCCATTGGATTGGTTAGAACCAGCTGTGTTCATCATGGGAGTCCTGGTCTCTTCTTCCAAAGGCCACCCCTGCAGGTCCCTGTGGCCAACACCTGAATAGCTGCACCCAATATAATCCCAAATATAATCCCAAAATGACTAATACAGTCCAAGGTCCTACCTTGGACCTCTGCACCTCTGTTAATTTTCCTCAGCAGCAGCAATCTCATATAGTTAAAAGTCTAGTAGTCTCCCTGTGTTCGCTCAAAACCGAAGGAAGGAATATTAGCAGTTTCTTCACATAAATTCTGTATTTTCAGAACCAAATTGAAAGCTAGCATGCAGAAATAGCAGACTGGGAAGACAATTTGGCATTTACAAATTATCACTTGCACTTAAGGAACTGGGATCAGTTTGAATTATTCATTGCTCCTTTACCGCAGAGTGTACAAGGCCACTGTAACACAGCCTGTGGAATCTGTTGCAACCCAAAAAGACTAATATTTCCACCTCCTGAAATATCAGTCTCAGTGTAAACTCTGCTTATTAACTAAAAGGGCAGTACACATATAGGTGGGTGTTGCTCTGCGTTTGAAACATTATGAGTCTGGATTTTTCATAAGAATGTGCTATTATCTCTTTTTCCTTAGCTAACTTCTTACACCTAACTATATACAGTCATATATTGACTTAAGTAGGGCACTCTGTTCAGTCTGAGCTGTGTTATCTAAGATATCAGCTGTCGCTTTCCTGGATATTGATTGCTTTAAAAGGCTACATGTATAGGCTAAATGTATGCATGCTCACAAGGTTTTATGTACAACATATGTCTTGTACACCACAAACGATTATCACCATAAACTATATAATTGTAGGAAGTGACACTAGCATCCTACAAAGACAAAAGTGAAGTTGTACTTAGCATTTATATTTATGTTTTAAATTACCTTTAGAAGAGTTTTCTTTTATTCCATTGAAAAGAAACAACAACAACCTGAAGCTCACGGGATTTAATTTCTGTCAGTTTGTTATAAATGGAAAGAGTTTAGAGATTAGGCTCATCAAGTGGACAGGTGAATGTGGCTTATATTGCTACCTACTTTTGTGTGCATAGTTTAGAACTACATAAAAAAGTAAAGGAAATAAATGGCTTATTTTAGCATAATGTAAGAAAAAGAAAACAAAAAAGTAATTATTTCTTTCACAATGCATACCAACAAATTAATCCTTCAACGTTTTGTTATTATAGGCATTTAAAATCTCTTTTCATCATGCGTGAGTTTGCATCTGGGTCATGATCCTGCACATCCTTGTACTCCTGAGTCCCTCAGTCGTACTTACAGGTTTCTTAACAGCCACAGTACTCTCTGAGAGATAGCTCTTTCTAAGCTTAGTGACTTTTATGGCAACATACACATTAACTAAATAATTAATAATTACACCTTATTCACAGAGCTAATTGTACCAATATAACTACGCCAAAACATTTTCTGACCAGTTTTAATGAAGAAGACAGACACTTCTTTCTAGAGTGTTCATTCTCTTATAAACATAAGGGAGGTCATTGATCAGGGAAGGGGAAGCAGTAAATAAACTTGTTAGATGAAATGTCTTTGTATTCCTCCTTCAGCACTTACTCCCTCGTATTACATAAGCCCATAAATAAATGATAAAACCCACTCAGATTTCTCACTGAGCCCTTCAGTCTTATCATTTGTGTATTCTGGCATTATCATAAAGTGATAAATGACTACCGTGGCATTGAATTTATATTGTCATTTTAGTTGCTTGAAAGTGAGCTTCCTTATAATACCTTCATAAAGACTAGCAGTGTTAAAGACAAACACTGTTTAGCTGCTCAGGGGAAAGGTGAAGTCTCTCAGTCCTGGTTTATATTATAATTACCATTTAAGAAACGGTGAGATCACACTGGAAAGAGAGGGGGAGGAAACCCAACGAACCTGTGCAGGAGCATGTCTTGCTGACAAACCACTGGCTTGCACTGTGGAGACAGCTGCTCTCCAGCCCTCCTGGCTGAATTGTGCTGGTAAGTGCTTTGGTGCAGATGGGAAGGAGGGAGAAAAAAAAAAAAAAAAAAAAACCAACAATGTTAGCACCCAGGAAAGCTATGTTCATGTTAAGAGTGAGAGGAATAAATATAATAAATTATGTGTTAGCAAAGGGCCTACATTTTTATTGGAGATAAATTACACAAACAGTCTCTAGTTCATTCCCTACTTTATCATGATAGTCCACAAATAAAACTTCAGATGCATTTTCTTAGGAATACTGCAAATTTCCTACCCCATGTTTAATTTTGCATAAAAATTTAGTGTGTACAAAACTAAATGCTGGGTGTTACAGGACAGAATTTTACCCTGCATGTGCAGAAGCATAAACACATTTCATACACAATATATAATCACATTGTTCGACTTGTGGGACAGCTGATATTCATTCAATACATATACACTGCTTACAGATGGAGATTTACTTTCTTTACTCCTTTCTGGATAGAATAAAATAGCCTTCTCTATCTTCACTCTTATCTGTAAACCTCAGCTTCCCAATATATCAAAGTTTTTAACACAGTAGTTTCTGTCTCTGGCATCAGCAGTTTGAGTGATCTGTGTATAAAAAAATAGCTAAAACAACTTATGAGAGCTTGCGATTAGACAGCCTCTTGAATAGAAAAGACATTGCTAGCTTGGCAAGAATCAACCTTAGCAGCATAGAACAAATGAGCCCAGCCTTTGTTTTCAGTTCAACAAAGTTCTACTCAAGCAAAGGTAGCCTTTCTTAACATCTACCTCACTAAAAGCTGGATTAAGTGTCCTAGCACAATATTGTAATATGTCATTTTTTTTTCAGATCAAAATGTTACTATTTTGTTCCCAATACAGGGTACCTAAAGAACAAAGACACAAAAAAAAGAAGTGACATATTTCTCTTACCTAATCTTTACTCTTCCACTCAAGACTTATCTTAAATGCTTTCAGTTCATTTAACACAGCCTGCGCATTGGAGCAAATCTTCCTGAAACATGCTTCTCTGTCTAGATTGATTTTTGAGAATGGGCACCAGCTGATGTATTTTTGAAGGCCCAGACACCTTTGTCCTTTTGTTTTTTGGGCAGAGATGAATGTCCTTTCCTGCCTCTGTGAATGTTTTGCTATGTATCCCATAACACTTTGTGACAATATGACATGGATGACACGGGGCAGATAAATCAGTCCATGCTCTTTCCCTAGAGGGGCCTGACATCAAGTGCAGGAAGGCACTGTGGGATATGTAGGTTGCTGTGTTACAGCCACCCCAGGGTCAGTTATGTGGAAGCATGGAGTACACATTAAGGAACATCTGATATACTCTACTTTCCTTTGGCCCATGTTTCAGTGATCAGTACAAAAATAATGCCAGTCCCATTGTGTCACTACATATCCCTGTGAAACTTGCTAGAATCTTCTTAGGGTTTTGTTGGTGGGTTTTTTCTTTTAAATTTTACATAGTTTAATCATTATTAGCATCCTAATGATTTGATCACTATCGGTAGTTTCACAAAAATATATTTCATATACACCTATCTCTATACAAACACACATGTGTCTGAGTCAGATCTGCTTAGGGAGGCTTAACTGAAACCCTGTATCTGTGCCCCTTTCAAGAAGGTACAGGGGTGGTTCACCAGAGGCTAGAAAAGCAACAAGAAAGAAAAGCAGCCAGAACAAAAAGCAAGAGATAGTCTTTTGGTCATTCCACAACACCACAAAATTCCACCTTTCAGAGGAAAAGATTGAAGAAAACTTTGCAAAGAGAAGCTCACAGAATTTCACATCCCCTTTGGCTCATTCCCTATGAATATCTGTGCAGGAGGTAACATTTGGCACTTAAAAACTAAGCAAATGGGAAGAGCTTAAGTGATTGCTTTTCTCTTTGAGCTAATGTCAGGCTGCTCTTATTAACGACGTAAAATGGGTTCCGTGATATGAATGTACAAGCTGTAATCAAGTGCATTGATCTCTGCAGCTACCCAGCAGTAAGACATGTGGAAAACAACTCTTTATTCCAAGTAGAATATAGCAAAGGATATGTCTCGAAAGCTTATAGATGGGATTAGGATCCAGAGAATTTGCTTTACATCCAAATCATTCTCATACCACCAAGGTTGATAAAAAGGAAAAAGAACTAAAAAAACCACTGTTTGGTAACATATGTTTATTCTTTATCCCATCCATTTGTGGAATGATTAAGAGAAAGAATATCTTGTGCTACTTCAGTACTTCTTACATGTCAAAAAAGTGGATGAATTTAAAAGTGGGTAAATAAGAACAGGATTTCAGCTGGTTTGCATCTTAGCAAAGGTGAATAGATTTGGGTCAAGTTCTGCCTGAAATAACTTCTACAGAAACATGTGAATGGGAAATCTTTTTCAGTGAAAGCTGAGTTTCCAGGAAAGAGACTCTGGGCTTGCCTTTCCTCTCTTGTTTTTCTGTTCTGTGAAAAACATTGTTGAATTCTGTTAAGTTTTAAACAATTCGGTGGTGTTTTTTTTTTTAATTCAAAATCTGTAAAGCAGTTGAAAACTGTAATTAGAGTTTTCAAATAATTAAGAACATTGTATTTCCTACGTCTAATACATCTTTTTTAGAATTCAGCTGTTTCAAAGGTGGGGTTTTTTTGAGTTGTTGGTTGTTCTCCTTTCCTAATTTCCCTCTTTCCAAATATGTTTTCTTTTAGTAGTTGATGCTTTTGACTGAACCTTGACAGGTTGATAGCCTTTATTTTGGGGCAGCAGCAGAAACTGCTTAGAAAAATACTTTCCCAATTTGTTGCTCTGATAGGCATTCCTGTTTATTTCTCTGTAGCCTTTCCTACTTTTTACTATTCTCTATTATAATCATTCTGTTATCACTTGTAAATGTGAAGCAGGATCACAATGCATATGTCTAAGGTTAGATTAACAAAAATACTATTAATAGAGAAACAACCCACTCATAACCATATACTGCTTTATAGCTCTGCTTCTCACAGTCTGAGGAGCAGTAATGTTGTTAATGATTTCAGGGTTCATAGCCCTGGCCTGCGGATCTTGAACAGTCTATCCACACTAAAATTTATAACCATCTTTGTAATGACCCTTAAAAAAAATCAGCTTAATGTGACAGTGGCATACTTCTTTTCTGCATTTGATAGCACCAAACAATTAAGTTACATATATGAGTTTGCATAGTGAAAGGAGTACGTGTACTTCCATTTCATTCCAGACAGTCTCTAATCCACATTTAACATATGCGGGAAACAGGCTACAAATGTTTCTTTTGAATACCATACAGACATGCTAGAAAGATAAGGCCTTTAAATAATACCCTTGTAGCACACTTGTTGAAAAAAAAAATCCTTCTAGGGAGCATGCATGGCACTCATATTACCCAAATTCCAAGAAAAACACCAATTAAATAAAAAAAAAAAGCTCTGATGTGTCTCAGAATTTGAAAACTCGTATTGAAGACTCAGTGACTCCCTGTCCAAAGGGGATCATACCTGTGGATTCAAACTGTGATTTTTTTTTTTTCCTTTTCACAGTCTCAGGCAGGTAAATTCACACACATCATAGACAGTCATCCTCATTGCACAGAAGGGATGTTTGCCTTTTATGTTGGATTCTGCTTTGTGCAAAAGAGCACAAAACCTGCAGTCTCTTTACTTCTTCCCCTTTTAGTCTTGAAAACTAAACCAGAACCTCAGTAAGCATTATGTTCCTGAGCCCAAAGTTGTAAATTGGAAACCTTCTCAGAAATCTCACTTTACAGGAGCCATCCTTCCCCTGAACCTCTACACACTGCCTGGTTGCTTCCAACACATTTTCAGAACCTGGCTGTTCAAGTTTTGCATGCCCAGACTGTCTTAATCTGTATGTGGCCATGTTGCTGAAGTTAGACCAAACCCCTCAGTAAAACAGAGTAAAATCTACGCCTGTAAGAAATCCTGATATTATAAGTATGCTCAGAGCATACTTATAAATGTACCTAGATGAGGAGGTAATTGTTATTTTATGTTAACTTTGTTGTTAGAATACCTGGGATACTGAGGTTTAATATTCTGATCAATTGGACAAGGTTCAAGACCACATCTCCCATTTGCAAGAAGACTGTTAGAGTAGTTTGGTTGGGAAGAAGTCTGAATACACTTTTGCTGGGAGAAGGCAGCGGGGAAGAGAAAGTAAAAAAGAAGTGGATGAAAGAAGTGTTTTATCTCTCCAGCAGAAATAATGCAAAATTCAAAGCATGCAGGAGACTTAATAGAAGAAAAAATCTGACGGGAGAAGCTAACAATGAGGGTGCTTAGCTGGCAGCAGGAGATTTAGGTTCTAACATCTGCTCCCAAGATTCATTCTATTCTCTTTAATCCAGTGTGTCACTTGAAAAAGACTGTCAATTCTGGGAGCAGGAGTTGGCACATAGGACTTCCCAGCTTTCTGGCAGTTCTTCGTATTTTATGACATTTTACTGTTTTTGATGTGACATATTACAAAACATGTTCCTGTATCATCAGCTTCATTCCCAAAACATCATTCTTGATATGAAATAAAGAAAAGCTATGCTTTTTATCTTTCATTTTTGTCACTTATGACCAGACGTTTTCCTTGATATTTGTAGTATGGCAATACATTGCTCACCGATGCTTTATGTCAGTGAGTCCCCGAGTTCTTCATCACATGGATTTCTAGGGAAAAGGAGGTAGTATGCTGCCTGACCTGCATGCTGTTCCTTGCTTTGAATAGCTTTGAAATCATTCTCAATGCAGGTGTTTTCCGCTGGGAAATAAGAAGTTAATTCCTCCCAATAGGTGGTGTGTTCCTGGACTGAGCAGAGAGTATGAACTTTACAAAACTAATTTGCTAAAAATACAAGGAAAAGAAATCAATTTACATCAATCAAACTGAATCAATTTGCACAGAGAAGTCATACGGGGAATTACAGCACTGCATATGGCCTGTCTTCATGTCCTTTGAAATAAGTCAAATAAACATTTGTATATTTCTAAAACATACCTGTAAATGCAACAAATTCAGCTCTGGGGGCTTGATGTTTATTGCCAGTATTGTACCAACATATGGTTTGCCCTTTGTTCTTTGCGGTTTGAAATTAACACCAATGTATTAAGCAAGTTTAATGATAGCATATTCGAGTAAGGAAACAGTTTACGATCTGCTTTCTCTGTGTTTACAAGGGCCAGGTTTTCAGAAATGACCACTAATGCTGTAATCATACCTGTGCATGCATTTATTTCATATATAGATTGTATAACTCCTCTGTTTCCAAACAACCATTTTGACATATGCATTACTATGTTTGCTTTTACATGCTAAAGTGGATTTTGAGAATTCAGTAGATTCAATGCATTAATGTAGTTCATGCTACTTAGGTGCCCTCCAAAAGAAAGTCTCTTGCCCACTTCACCTTGTGCATAAAATTAATACCTCCAGAGGCTACGGTATCCTTGGTGATAATATATTTTTATAACTTTAAGCTTTTTTTTTGTTGACTTTTTCATTCTCATGATTGAAAACGATACCTCTAAGGCAAGGCTTTCCATGTATATGTCCGTTACTAACTACATGTTGTGAGTGACTTGGAAATAAAACCAGATGATGCTGTTTTCATAATCCTATGAATTTTAGAGGCACATTACAAGCATAGTTACATCATCCACATAACTACATTGAGAATGACTTCATCTGCTTATCTCTGACTTGTGGGGTTTTTGTAGTTGCTATTCCCATAGGGCCTTACACTCTTTTCTGTATCTATCTCCATATGCCACTGAAAATTGGGGAAGTTTTATTAACTCCATTCTACTAATGGAGATTAGAGATACACCAAATATCATAAGAGGTTGGACAGTTGGACCAGTGAGGAGATAGGTCTCTTTATTACCCACCATATTCAAAAGAATGAAATATAATTGAAAAAAATGTTCAGAGGAAGATGTATAGAAAGAAATTTGGCAGGCCAATAAAATGAGGAGTGGCATAGAGGGGGAAAATAAGGACTCCCTAACCACTGCCTCTCATAATGCAGGAGTGGTTCGGCATTCATTAAAACAAAGGGAAGCTAGATTCAGGGGAGACACACACAAAAATATCAAAAAGTCCTGGAGAATATTGAAAGGTACCAAGTAAATATCCCTATGTGTTTGTCAGGCTGCAGTTACAGGATACTGAATAGAAGGATCTTTTGTCTGTCTTTGACTATTCTCATGTTCTCTTCTGGGTGCAGGTGTCTAGGCAGTTGTAGGTCTAAGCACAAATATTTTGACTAACATTTGCATAGAAAGTCTATACTAGAGAAAGAAATTAACGTTAAAGGGATTGAAATTTAAATCCTAAAACTAGTTTGGAACACATTTTTCTTCTTAGTCTTACTCTGTCCTATAAATGGAGCATGAGATCCTGTTACTTATACTGCACTTTTCTTATTCTCTCTTATCTTTTTCTTTCCTTTTCTACAGTTTCCTTGCAATAATTTCTTGGGTTGCAGTGCAATTGTCACGCTGTGTCCTGTTAGACTGATGGTTAGGAACTCCCCCAGACAAGCAGGCTCTCTCCATCCTACCCGTCACAGCACACAATGAGGTATCACGTGTAGATGACAGAATAGATCAGTGCCTCCAGCAGCAGCTCAAAAAGACCTGATTATAAGTCAGTGAAATTCAGCACAGCTCAATAATTTATTATGAAGCTTTGTGACACTCCTTAAGAGTAGTGTTAAGAAAGAATGCTGAATTCCACTTAAATTTTAAAACACACAATTTTCATGTAAAATATCGTCAATCCTCAAGGAAATCCTCAAAAAATTCTCTTTCCTATCTACATCACATTCTTATGGTAATGAAAAATGACTGCATCTTTTGATCCTGCTTGGATTTATTTTCATTGGAAGCATTTTTAATTCTCCATTACAATTAACCCTAATGTGATTAATGCCTGAGCAGACTGCAGCAGTCAGTACTAAGGGGTTGTGTGTGTGTGTGTGTGTGTGTATGTGGTATAAAAACCAGATGGCTGCAATGAATCCATGCTCCTGTCCTATACTACAAAGATGATAACTTTTAAAATGGTGTGAATTCCTAACTGCTAGATGTCTGACAAATATCCTGTAGTGATAATGTATGATTTACAGTTTGCATCATAGACTCACAGGACACTGTTAGTTTTCAGGTCTGCTGGTGAGACAGAATGGAAACAATCAGTGTAAGGGGGAAAGACCTCCATGCCTCCACTCCAGGGGACAGCCTGTGTTAAGCTTAAAAATACCAAATGAAAAAATCCAGATGTTTATTAATCCAAAACTTTACATAGTGCAGTGATCTGAACATCTAAACCAAAACCGTACAGATTAGTTCCTCTGAGACAACAGAAATGCAAGGAGGAAACCTTGAGTCTTAAATAACAGGTAAACAGTAGAAACACAAGAAAAAATATCCCACAACAATTTACAAGTATGCTCCCCCCCTCAACAATGCAGTGGCATTTGTTTTTTTCTGTGTTGACTGGAAATTTTCTCAACAGCCTGCAGCTGGCTCAAGAACTGTGGTCACTTGGATACTGCAAGGAGGCAAGATATGCTTCTAAATACCTGATCTTGAAGATAAAACAACTTTTCTCTCAACTTTCAACACTGGAATGGGAAAAGAGGTTTAAGTTTATATGTTTATCTTCTATAATAGTTTGGGCTTTTTTTGTTTGGTTTTGTTTTGGTTTTTTTTGTGTGACAGTGTCTGGAAATCAAAGGTAGATAGATAGTTGTCAGCATTCCAGCTTCAGTTCCAGCCTGTTGCATCATATATCATAGCTTGAAAGCTATTATCAAGTGCATTGATAAAGTCAACTTGGTAACAATTTTTCAAATGATGGAAGACTGATTTCACTTTGTGTCTTGGTACATATGTGTATGCTTCTTATTTGAAATGTAAGAGGCAGAACAGGTGATTGAGAGCGTTACACATTTTATAGAGTGGTGGCGCTTTGGAAATTTTTTTCATGAAGAAAATGCTTTTGACTTATGCAGGTTCTGAAAGAAAGGTGCATGACACACATGTTGAAAAGATAGCTGAAGAACAGAGGTAGAAAATCTTTGTTAATTTTCTGATTTTTCTTTTGTCAAACAGATTTGTTCAAAACTATTTGTTAATTTAGATTGAAATTGGCAGATTCATTTGGGATAAAATAAATTAATAAATAAAATGTTTGTGTGAGACAGAAACTAGGAAAAAAGAAACATTTGTCTTTCCTTTTTAAGAGCAATGTTTGTAGTTTTCATAAAACTACAGAAACAAAAGCAAAACATTCAGGTTGACACAAATATTTTCATCTTAAATACCATTCCTTTAAATGTGGTTTAATTTTTGAATTTGTTTAGAGGAAAAAATCCAAAACAATAATATTTGCATCTCTGCTATAAAATTTTTAGAGATTATGTGACAGATAAACAGTATCTCATAATAAAATTTTCTCATGAGGACTGCTTCCAAGTATGAAGTTAAGTATAATTTTATGTATGCTTTAAGCTTTAGAAAAAAAATGACATTGTCAGTAACAGCTTAAAGCAGTGTATAATAAAAGGATAAAGCAGATCATGATTTGTTAAAAGTTGCAAGTATATAATTATAATTTGGATATCTTAATTCAGAAAAACGATTGATCATAGTCTTTGATCAATTATTGATTTCCATGCAGACTCAGAAACAAAAATAAATGGGAAGTTGAACAAGAGAACAGCAGATACCAATTCAGTTTAGCCACTTTATTTCTCTTAATAGAAAATACTTTACAGTCAGCTGGAGTCAAAATGCTTGAATACCATTCAAATAATGAAACTTTGTATATTTTTTTCTATTTATCAGAACATTTTATTCTTCAAAGTTCTTAGATAATGATCATGTTGTAAAGTTTTGGGTTTTTTGTTTTGGGTTGCCCTCCCCTCTGGACATGATAAATAAATAAATAAATGGATCCCAAACAAATATGATAGTTAAACACCTCAAATACTTTTTCCTTCCAGTATTGTTTTGCTTTCCACATTTATTAGGTAGCTGACTGGATTCATTTCTGTCAATGGAAAATATTTCTCAGAGCAATTTTGAGTTAGAAAATACTTTCCAAAGATTACAGTATGCATTCTACAAACAGACAGAAGAAGTCTTAACAAAATGTATCTGGGCAGCAAAATGATCTGAGATGATGAAGGAAAATTACACTGTTGTCAAAACACTATTCAGGATTTGACAGCATTCATTTTAATGGTAGAATAGAACAGTCTGGTTGACCAAAAGCTACAAAAACTTTTTAGCTATTTGACACATTATTTTTACCATAATCCAGCTTTGAGTGAGCTGTCAATCATTTGTACCTTGCAAGAAAAAAGAAAATATCCCAGACAACAGTGAAAGTCAATCCTTAAAGTCTTTCACACCAAAGTCTTCAAAACACATTTACTTGGGGATCATGGCAGAGAGTTTATATTCTATATGCTTAGGGGATGCAAATAATAAAAAGGAATTTATTGCTGAATTTGAAAGAAACAATCACTGGCTTGCATGTTCCATAACCTAAGAACTTAGCAGGCAATTGACTCTGAAGAGATCTACTTGATGTGACCTGTTAGGCCTTCTGTGCTCTGCCATGGAAAAATAGGAGGATTATTCAATTCATAAAGTCAGAGTACACCTTACATAGATCCTGCATAATGGTACTGCAAGCTTCACTAGGAAGTCAGGCAGACTCCTCTACATCTTGATTGGAAAGGTTTAGTGCTATTCTACCTCATCTTTGTCAGTTACATTGTAGTTAGGAAAATCCTAAAGAAATGCAGAAAATACTCAACAAGTTTCTCCCTTTATTCTTTTTTTTTTCC
>VZTU01005557.1:0-32886 GCA_013400835.1 Zapornia atra | reverse complement strand
CATCCAGCATGGCGCCCCGCCACGGGCTACAGGTGGGGTCTTGGCCTTTACCATAGGCTGGGGGGGGGGGACACCCACTCCACCATGGGTTTCACCACAGGCTGCAGGGGCATCATTCTCTGTTGTACCTGGGGCAACATCTCCTCCCTCCCCCTGGCCTTGGTGTCTGCACAGCTCGTTGTATCTTCTCACTCCCTTCTGTGGTCATCAGCAACTCTGGCCTTGAATTGGTCAATGTTTAGTCTTTGGGGCCTGCAGAGAGCTGTGCTCCTTACAGCAGCCATTTTCTGCAGTCCCCGTTCTCTCCCATCACCCAGCTACACAAAACTACACCACCAGGCCAGAGTCAACCTCCCCAAGCAGCCAGCCCAGGTGAGCTGAGTTAGCCTGGGCTGTTTCCACAGCACCTGACATCACTCCCCAATAAAGGGCTTGTTGGGGAAGGACACTCCTGGGTGCCTCCAGGGCAGTCCAAGAGTGGTTGGAGTATCCTGTTGGTCTGCATGTTGTGCAGTACTCTGTAATGGTCAAGTAGGTAACGTACTCTGTGTTACACTGGGTGTGAGTGTAATTGGTTGTTATTGTTCCCCTTTCACAGTGATTCTGTCAGCAAACTGTCTTTATCCCAACCCATGGAGGCTCTGCCTGTTCTCTCGGAGTGAGCAAGCAAGTGGGATGTGGTGCTCAGCCACTAGTTGGGGCTGAACCATCACCCTTCTATAAAAAATGGCAAGGAATTTAAGTATTAAACGTTCATCATCATGAAAGTTACGGAACCTATATCCCTGATTATTTGAAGAGCAAATGATAGAGCAGCATGCCTTGTCCTTTTACCAAAATTATAAAATATAAAGTTTACAATTAAGGGGAATACCACTATCTCAGGAAAATCTGTACTGATTTACTGAGAAGTGGATAAGAAATAACTTAGTAGATATAGGGTCATTTTGTACCCTTTTGTGGAAGGTGGCTATTTGTTATATAATTTTTGTATTGAAATGGGTAATTGATTGTTTCTGGATTAGTTACTCTTTGTGACATAAGAATGAAAGAGGTTACATATGTTAATTTTCAACTGGAATGCAAATTACACTCTACAGGACAGTCCTGCTTTGGCAAGAGAAAGAGCTAGATTACTATGAGACTAATTTGTTTAGTTTCTCCCATTACCATTCAAAGCGCATGTTTGTGTGTAGATGTGCTGAATGCCTGTCCTCCAGCTGAATAAAAAACTGCTTTAAAGAATAGAAAAGCTGTTTAAGAAAAGGATTAATTTCAGAGTCAGCCTTTGCGTTTTTAGACAGGCACATAAAACAGTTTTTCACTGCTGCTTTTCCTCCCTGTTGTGATTTAATTCTTGACTGTGGCATTCATAATACTACACGTGGGATCAGATAGATTTTTAAAAGCAATATATTTAACGCATTTCTGTTTGTGCTTCTCCTATGATACCCAGAGAAACTGTGGCTGTCCCATCCCTGGAGCGCTCAAGGTCAGGTTGGATGGGGCTTCAAGCTACCTGGTCTAGTGAGAGATGTCTCTACCTATGGAAGGGGGGTTGTGCTAGATGATCTTTAAAGGTCCTTTCCATCCCAAACCATACCACGATATGCTGGCTTAGAACTTACCTTTCTTATTTTTACAAGGCTATTTTTATATATTGTGGTGCTTAAGAAATAAGCTCTTATTCCTGTAGTACCCTCCCAATGGCTGTCGTCAGTGTCAACATCTGTATTTTGGTGTGGTGACCCAGGCTGCTGTACTACATGAAATGATTAAACTATCTGGAGCAAAAGGCTTGTGTAAATTTTAGAGTGAAATAGAAAGGAAAAAGCAGAAAAACACCCTCCAGAAAAAGTCTCACCCAGTAGTCTTTCATTTGCGTATCTATGTGTGCGTGTATGTAGGCATGTAATCTCTAGCATACTGGTAATCTCATTGTCCACAAAATTCAGCTGCTAGTGGAGTAAAGTGCTGCACCTGCTCCATGTTATAAAGAAATAGTTCAGCAGCAGTCTTGCCTCCATTTCTACCTAGCAGTATGCATCATTTGATTAATTAAAGCATTAGTTTATCTTTCAAAAATTGCAAAGCAGAATTGCACGTAGAGACAGCAGAGCAATGACTATGAGAGCTGAAGGCAGCAAGCAGTGACAAATGCTTAACAATAATTTAGGGGTTTTTTTACAATGCAGTCGTCCTTGTTCACATTGCTTTGTGAGGTGTTCTTGCATGACAGGTAAGGGCTGTCATGCAAGAAAATTTTGGAACAGTATATTGAATCAGTATTTGTTCTGGTTCTAAAACAACAAGCAACTTCTGAATATACATTCTAAAGTTTATTTTTAATATTTTTTCAAGAATGCAGATACTGCTCTGCAAGTTTATGTTCATCAGACTAACTTTCTGTATGGGATATTAATAATGTGGCAATAATATCTACCAAACCAGATGCTTTTCACAGCTAGACCCCAACTTGATAGTTATGGATATGGTAGAAAACATGAAAAGCTTCTCATTATTATCAGCTCATTTGTTGCATAATGAATGTGAAGATATTATCACTGTAGTTAATCACCACATCAAGTTTATAGCGGAACAGTGCACAGAAGATATCTTAATTCTTACCCTGTGAAAGGTACATTGTGTATAAAATTTATTGTTTATATGATGATAGTATTGTGCCCTGCTGCATCTATAGAAGTAGATATCAGTCTCCAATGTCATAACAGGAATTTACGCTGTATTTTTCAATTTCCAGGAAAAAATTCTTTGTGGCTCTGCAATTTCTGCATTCAATTAGTTGGTGATAAAAAATGCAAGACGTATGCTGATTGTTATTCCTTTGATATAGTAGTTTTTGCACTAGTTTTCTATTGAAGAATCACTGAAGTTAATGAGACTGTAGAGTAATTGAGAAGAGCCTTTTTTATTTGCCAGGACATTTTCTAAAATTGCCTTTTAAAGATGTGTTTGATTATGTGTTGCATAGGAATAAAAAATGCACCCGAATGCATCCACTTTTCATAGGATCCCAGTGTTTTGCCTTTATCTCCCTTAGCCTTTGTCTTCCTTTGCCCTCCTCCTTCTTGTGCTCTCTGGTCAGCAATAGCACTTCACAAAAAGTGGCCGGCAAAAGACAGCTGATTTTTTTTTAATAGGTTTAACAAGACTCAGTAGACAATTCTGAAAAATTGTATCGTTTGTTGTATTAAATATAAGTGGAAAAGGTGGTTTAGAGCTTGAGAACAATTAGAAATGTCTGTCAGGATGAGCTTAAATCAATGGTGATTGGAAAGTGTGCTAGTGTATACTGCCCAATGGGTAGTGTAAATAAGGAGAAGATCTTAGTGTCTCTTCTTTCCAAATGTGAACATAATTCCTGATGACAATGTGCAGCC
This sequence comes from Zapornia atra, assembly GCA_013400835.1. Taxonomy (NCBI): domain Eukaryota; kingdom Metazoa; phylum Chordata; class Aves; order Gruiformes; family Rallidae; genus Zapornia; species Zapornia atra. Next base: position 29,485 of record VZTU01005557.1, on the reverse strand, counting down.
AAAATGTTGCAATAGAATTAAACAGGAAAAAAACCAAAACAAACCCTAATGTTCAGACTAGTACTGCAACTGTGCTTCAGCAGAAGAATGGAGAGACTTTTCTATGTTTAGAAGGTAACAGCACTTTTCTTACTTTCACTATACTTGAAACAGATTTTGCCTCTAGCAGTCTACCAGACTGAAAACCTGTAAAATTCCTCATTCACCTCTTTATTTCAAATATTTAAAAGTAGAAAACAGAAAACAGTAAAAGGAAGGAATTTCTGTGCCATTTACATGATATTCCAGCCATATAGCTACACTGGGAACAGGGGATTATAACTTAAGACTCAGAAATGAACAGTGTAATTTTTATGGTGTAGGCACCAGAGTGAGCAGGTACCTTCTGCAGCAGGTAAAGTATTGTCATACAAAGTTGGCAGTGCTGCATTAAGCTCAGCGAAGAGGCTCATTTTAAGTGGTGACTTGAGACGATCCATATGCCTAAAGTTACGCTTGTTCATACAAAGTATGCTGAACTTGAGTGTAAATAAAGAAACATGGTAGAAAACACTTTAATACTCCAATCCAGTTCTTTCATCTTTGATTTAATTGTTGTGTCCATCTGAAAGGGTACCTTTCCTAATTCCTTAAATACCAGCAACGTACAATTCACTTATGTATGTCTACCAGTTTGCAGAACAAGATGTCAAGATTTGCAGGGAAGGTGACTTCCTTTGATAATAATGCTGGTGCGATGAAGTTTCTCCTGTCACACCTGTCCTATCCAAAGGCATATGTAGATGTTCCATGTGTATGTGTAGATTTAGTGTTGGCAAATACATTCTGTTAAGCTAATTATTTTATGGGTTTTTTGCGTGTCTGATGAAAAATAGGGAAAGGTACGCGCTGATGTATCCTTCAATTTTTTGAATTGTACTTATAAAAATGAGATATGTAAACTAGAAAGAGAAGTTTTATCTTTACAGTTTGTTGGGCAGGGCGCCGTTATCTTCTCCATGGAAGAGCTGGTGCTCCTTGGCCTACCCTACTGCCCCTTTCATTGTCATCATGGAAACTGTGAAAGTCTTGAAAAATTAAAATGAACAATTAGTGCTTTCAAAAACTTCAGCTTGACTTAGGTGCATTTTGGTGCTGAGATCCCTATGGAGAAGAGTAGGGAGCCTCTGGGGAGCAAACACATGAGGCTGATAACTTCATTTGCGAGGGATTGGCTCTGCCCTCAGCTAGAGCCCTACTTGGCTATGTGTGAGCCAGCTGTGGTCCCCGAGGGCTGCGGAGCTTGACAGCCAAGCCCTGTACTGTGCCTGGCATCCACAGTGTGACGTGCAAGGTAGCTGAGCACACATCTGCTGGCAAATTCCTCTTGATGCAGAGGAGACAGGGTTTTCACACCCTTTGTGTTGCTATGACAAAATCAAGTTTATTGTGCCTGTTCTAAAGTGTTTCTAAAACTTAGCATCTTAAGAGAAAGGCAGAGCATGTTGGTGTTTGCCCTTCATTGACAAAATCAAGATGTGATTGCACATACTTGACTGCCTGCCAGTCAATAGAGAAACTTAACAGCAGCTCTAGATGTGTCACAAGTGAAATTTAGGGTCCGGCTGTATTAGCATGTGCTAGAAGCCATGGTAATGGGAGATGAGTGTGCAAGGCAGGGTCTCTTCTGTGTGACCTTCCAAATTCCTACACATGCACGGCCAGATTCTTAAACGTATCAAGTCTCTCTTGCTGATAATAGTTCCATTATAACATAATTGGTCATCTAAAGCTGTAAGCTTCATTCAATCAGATGTGCTAGTATGTGGTATGGCCAGGCATTTGCCCTTAAAGGTAAAAATGAATGGATTTTATAAAAAATTTCCCCAACAGCAGACACTCATGTGGTCTAGAAATAACATGGGATTTTATTTTACTATGTGTTTCAGGATCACAAATATCAGTCTTATTGATTTAAGCCCCCAGAAATTGATGTCTCCTAAGTTTATTTCATACTGGGGAGCTAGATCTGTGATTATGCACTCGTAGCCCTACAGACCATCTCAGACGAAGTTTGCTATGAGGACTTAAAACCCTCAGCTTCTAGTTTTGAGTGTAAACATCTCTCTGTCTCCCAGCAGCTGTGTTAAGTTTCTCATTCGGAATAATAATGTAATGGCAGCAGTTGAGATAATATAGTGTAATGGGATTCAGTCCTATTTTGGTGGGACAAAAGTTTTCAAGAATCAGCAGCTGCTGAGAACATCAGTCAGTCACTCAAAAAGTTAATGTTGTTTTACACTTCCCCCTTTTCTGCCTTTTATCTCCAAATATTCCTGGACTTGTGAACTAGGAAATTATTGGGCAAAGAGTATACGTCTTCTGTTGGTAAGGTATGTGTCTGCAATGTTATAAAGTGAAAATCAAATTTATGTGCTAAAATTGAACTGTGACCTCAATTCACAATGGCATTTAATCCATGTACTACCCCTCCCCTTTGAAATGAGGTACTTAATTTACTGAGACTAATATGGCGCACTGAGGTCCAGAAATGTCATACTTACATAGATACTAAATTTATAATACTTCAAAACACTGGAAGCAGTGGACTTTGTCCTTTCTTACTCAAAGATGAACATTGGCTTAAATCTTTTCACAGTTCATCCTTGCAGACATGATGCTTTTTTCTCCCATTTTTGTGTTTTCTGGGTTGATTCCAGTAGACTGCACAAATTACTCTAGAAATAGCCAATAATATGTAATTTGGATTATATTTTTATATGTATGGGTCAGTAGGACAAGTGATCTTTGAAAAGCCATTCTAATGATGTCATTGGTACTTTGTGAACTTACTGAGCATTTGTATGATTTGGTCTATATTGATTTAAATTGACAGATTTCTGGTGACATGGTCGAGAGTGTGAATGAGGTAGTTAAAAAGAAAGAATTCTCAGCACATCAATAACTTCCTGTAGCTTAGCAGAGGGTTTTTAAAAAGCCAGTAGAGAATTACATTTGTGCTGTCCTCATCCAGATTCTGAAATAAACCTGAAAGTAATTATATGCTAATAAAACAGGGGGAAGGGGGAAAGAAATTGGTGCAAAGTAGTTGCTGTGTCAGCATCTTGGCTCCTGATGTGATCATGGGAATACTCTTTGAGTATAGTTAGAAATGACAGGTTTAGTGTGAGGCCTGCTTAAGCTCTGAGGGGTTGGAAGAGAAATGAACAGCATCTACTTTTGTATAATTTTGAAGACTTTTTCCATTTGTAAATAGTTTTGTTGCATCATTTTCTAGAAATTGAGTGTGCCTTAGTACCTATGTGAATAATTTGCTTTGTTGTCCTCAGCTGTCCATTCCTTTCTGTAACAGATTTTCCTATAGACAAAAACTTTCGTTTTGGACTCACACTCTAAATATTTTTACAGTTGTTCCTGTTCTTTCATTTTGCAGCTGTATATGTGAAAATGAGAGAGCATGTAGCTCTTACTATAGTAAGTTATTTTAAAGTGATACCCCTTGTTCATTTGGTTGATTGGACTTTAGAAGACTGAAAGAATAGGCATGAAAACTTCAGTGTAATTTCAGGCCTCAGCAAGGAAATAAAATTGTATCTAATACAAAAGTAGTTAAATGCTGCATTTTGAGCAGCAGTAAAAATTTCAGTAGACCTTTTTCACATCAGAAAGTTCACTCCTGCCAAGCAGAGGTCAGTTTGTGAAATCACAGGAAAAGGTAAATATTCCAGCCACGTTACCTTTTCATTGGAAAGGCTTTTCTTTTAGAAAACAAACAAAAATGATAGCCCCCACAAACCTCTATAATATAGAGATATATAGCCACATGGAATATAGTTGAAATAAAACATAGGGACATATATATATATATATATATGGCAATAGGAACAATTTCAAAATAATTCCCTTTGGTGGTTGGTTTGGTTGGGTTTATTTTTTAGTTTTTCAATTTCAATTATAAAATTAAATTTCTCTTCTGATTACCCTTTGAAATGTAATGCATGTGCTGCTGTGCACTGCCATCTCCTGAAAGGAGCCAATGTCATCTTTATTAAAACTTAAAATGCTTTTTATATAACTAAGATGCTCTAATGAATGAGGCTTTAGCTTCTGAAGGAGAACAAGGTTAATTCATGCAAGATGATCAGGAAGGAGCTGTGGTTACAAATTTTTTTTCATTTTACCTATATGTTTATATGGTTTACCTATGGAAACAGTCCTACACTAGATCATGGGTGAGGTCTCATTTCTGTTGAGGTACCTTGTTTAAAATGTCGAGAGGTAGCAGTGGTTAGAGGAGAAACTCTGAAATTTGTGTCTGACTTTGAGCCGAAAATAAGCCGAAAGTAAGACTGGAGCAATCGTACTACTTAGAAAAATAAAATCTAGTTCATTATATGTCTGGATGCTGTCAGAGGTGGGATTTGTGTCAGCCTAAGAAAAGGGAAAAAAAATCATAGATGTTCATTAGCGGTATTTGTGTATGAAAGAAACTGGAAAGATTTTCGAGATGGTTCATCTCCTGATGCCAGGCTGGCATGTGTACTGTCTTGGGAGCAGTTCTCTGCTGCCAAGTGGAAGGGCTAGGTGGCCGGAAGGGTATTCCTATGATAGCACATGCAAGAGGAACACTACAGAGAACAGAGAACTTCCCTGCTCAATAAGTGATCTGGATTATTTTGGGGACAAAACTATAGGCCTAAGGCGATATTTCCTAGCTGCACAACAAGAAGCTGTACTCTGCAGTGTTGGCTGGAATGTCTTGGTTTTACCGTGCTGTTCTGCAACACAAACATCTGCCCTGTGTGTGTATATGTGTGTGCACAAAACCACTGTGTGTTCACTTCTGTCCAGTATGGTATTTGGTACAGAATTACTCTGCAGGGATAAAATTTGACTAATTACTATCATTTTCCACCATTTTTTTCTCCTAATTTTAACCTTGTTACTTGGTAACCGTGTACAAACGTTCCTTCAAATGTTTAATAAAAACATTTGCTGGGCTATATCATCATCAATATAGGTGTACCCTCAAAATGAAGCATGTGTGGTTTTGGTTTAACTGTTCCATGAGGTTAGAAACAAGCATATTCTAAGGTACATCATTGGACAAAATCATTTGTACCCTTAAATGCTACCTGGATACATAAATATCTTTGTGGAGAAGACACATTTTGCAGCACCTTGCATACCAAGCATATTCTTGGCCATGCGAGGCTTTGCTTTATGAAGCTAAATAAAACAAGGGAAATAGAAATGAGGGCAAGGGAGAAAATGAGTGTTTTCAGTCGAGATTTGCACAGAGATGACAGGTGAATGAGGTGGAGAGGTAAAGAACAGCTGTTCCAGATGGCAGCAGCTTCAGGAGGGAAAATGCTGGAGTCAAAGCGGTCAGATTGTAGGAAGAGATGACGCTCATGTAGGATGAGTGATGCTGGCAGGGAGATGAGTGTTGGAGGTCAGTGGAAAAAATATTGTAAAAACTGTGTATGAAGTTTATTTCTCTTAAAGCAGCCATTTCTTGTAAATGCATCTGCATTGACTGCAGGTATTTAACTGAAATCATCAGCATCAGCATTTTATATTATCTTTGGCTGCCTTGCCACATACGCTGCCTTGGTGGAGTTTTGAATTGGCAACAGACTCAGGAATAAATAAACCTGATAACTGAAGTTTTGTAGTGACTAAACACAAGTCTTCAAAAACCTGGTTTTGATGAGTCCCTTCTGTCTGTTTAATCTACTGCCTGGAAGTGAAAGCTTTAAAGGTTCTTGAAAAACTAACAGCTCTGATTTGAGGGTTTTAAATGATACGGCATTCGTCTATGGGCTGTAGCAGTGCAATTTGAGTCATCTCTGTGCAAATAGTTCAGACAAGAAACAAATGTAAAATAATAGGAAACTAGTGATGCTAACAGTGATGTTGTAATATGAATAATAGCCAGTACCTAAAACCTCTGGATTAGCCTTGATGTTCTTCAATATACCTGAAGAATTGGCTGTGCAAAGGTTGGAGTCCCTCACTCTGCCAACTCCTCCTGAGTGTGTTTATTTCCTGTTTACAGCACTCTGCTTGAATGTTGTGGGGAAAAGGCAGAACAGTCACTTTCTGTCAGATTTATAAAGGCAGAAATTATTTAATTAACCGCTTAAACTTAATTTACTGACTTCAAGAGTCACACAGTTAGCTGGAGTGGTTGTTTTATAAATCCAATAGGAATTAGACCTGAAATAGTTTATATCAGCTACTGACCTGCCTATTGATCACAGTTCTCAATTTTAACTATTTTTTGCAGTGCTGTTAATGTTTTAGGCTTATTTTCACCTCATCTGAACTTTACACATTTTAATTGTCACTAGACATGATGTTAAACATATATCCTAGCCCACTGTGGTCATTCAATATATTAAATGGGACCTTTGGAGAGGTAATTAGTTGTCATTTTTTGGCTATGTTCCTATAAAGATAATTTGTTTTGTACTTAACTATATTTTTCCAGTATTTCTAGCTGGAGTAAGTGCTTGTCCTCAATTTATGTCATAAATTATGTTAAAAATGTAGAAATTCTGTATATTGTGAAGGACATTCTGATGTCTGAGTTAAGAGAACTGGAGCGAGTGAAGTGATGATGTTATAGCAGTAAAAAAATGTTTGAATTGCTTATGATTAATAGTTTGGGATACTGCAGTTGAAAGGTGCAAGCAATGTGATTTTTTTTTTTTAAATTTTTCTTTTCCGCAGGGGCAATTTTTGATGAATCTGCCAAAAAAGATGAGGAAGTTTTTCGAATGGCAGTTGCTGATCTCAACCAGAATGATGAAATCTTACAAACGGAGAAAATCACGTGTTCGGTGACATTTGTGGATGGTAACAATCCGTTTCAGGCAGTTCAAGAAGGTAAGACATCTAAGTGGATTTCCTTCTTTGTTTCTGCAGAGATAATGCAAAATACTACCCTGATAACAAATTTCTCTGGAAGCTGTTTTTCTTGGCTTTTTACATGGAATATCAAATACTACATTTAATTTTGGTTTTAGCTGTTATGGTTTGTGTTGGTCTACTCAAGCTATAAACTTAGCTTTTATCCATTTTTATATGTAAAGGCTCTTAAAGAAGGTAGAAAAGTCAGAAGAACTTTTCCTACATCTTCCCTCTTTTTTCAGACTCTTTTGAAGTTATCGTCATGTCATTACTTTATGACCTCTTTATAACTTTTCGGTTTTGTGGAACTAACAGCACTTACTTAGCTGGAAAGCATAGGTTGTTGTGTGGATAAGCTTTTTGGTAAATACATCTGAAAAAGTTACCTATTTTATAGGAGGGATTAGAGATAACCTCATGACTCAGAAAGCCACCTGTATTCAGTATGATTTTGTACTCTGTCTGTCCTTTGTCGTTGCCCAATTATTGGGCAAGAGATGAGGAATGTTGCTTTGGGCTCCTGTGATAGTGATAAAATGGTAACAGGACTCAATATTTGAAATTCCTCTGAGCTGGATTAGTAAATCGCTGGTGTGGATGAGCAGTTGTCTGGAAAGACAGCTATATGAGAGTCTTTAGAAATAGGGATTCAAGTTTGTGTCCTAAGCATTTGCTATTTCTTTGCTGTTCTAGCACATGAACTTCTGTCTGAGATGCAGATTATGTTTATTGTAGGTGTATTATTAAAATTTTCTTAACAAGAAAACAAAATTTTGATGACTTTCCATATCCTTATTGGCTCTGTTTTGACACATGAGGTAGAACTTGGGATTTAAGCAGCAGACTTTGAAATAGGTGCTCCACTACTTGTGAAGTCAAAGGTCAATGGCTTCAATGGATTAGTGATATGAAAATGTTAATGAAAGGATCTTTAACGCTTATATGAAAAATTGTCTGTGACATTCTTAATTTTTGGTAATTTAGGAACCTTTTTGTTTTGGTAAATTTTACAAGTGGATGGACCTCTATAATGAGAAGTGTTTCGGTCTGGGTTTGATAAGACTGAGTCAGAAATAGGAGTGATTTTGAAAGGGTTCCAATCAGAGTTAATTCAATCTATTTTAATTTTAAAAGGTTGACATAAAAGCTGAAGTTATTGGATACCTTTTGAGTTCCGAGGTTGGGGGATGGAAATGAGTATGTGAGGTCAGTCTTCTTCAGATACTTTCCAAGCTGTTAGTATTTAAGCTTTATTTCCAATTTGTCCAGGCTGGATAATGTTAGGTGGTGCTCTGTGATTAACATTGATTACCACTAACACATGGCAATTAATTTTCTTTCTCATTGTGTTAGGGCAAATTATTTCACAGAATTATGGTTTAAGCAACTTACTTATTTCTATTTTCAAGAAAGTAGAAGTGTCTAGTAAAGGAAGACTGCTGAAGGAGTTAATGACCTGATATTTCACTATTCAATTACTCTTTTTTCCCCCCAAAGTTTGCAATTGTAATTTTTGAAAATAATCTTGGTATAGTCAATATTTGAAATGTGAATGGAGTAGATTTCACATAATTTTTTTGCCATGTGTTCAGGGTGAATGGTCTGAGTTATTGATGAGTTAAAAAAAATTGCAAGTAAAAGTTGTTTCTTGTAAATGCATGCTCAAATACAGCTATGCAGCTGGTAAAGCATCATATTCCCTATCTTTAAAGTGCCCTGTGTTTTGTTTGGCATACTTTGGGTTAAGAATAAAAGCTGCATCTTTTACATGCATGTGTATATGTATTTCTGAAATATTGCTTGTCAAACTATTTTACCACAGTTAATGTGTTTTCTTTTAACTTGTTTTAACTGAAAATAGGCATAAGCTGCACTGCAATGTTTCAATTACCTTGCATCACTTTCCTCCCTTTCTCCTGTCCTCCACATCTTTCTATCACTTTCCCCCTATTCTTAATTGGATTTCTTACAAGCATTAGTAGCAGGGGAGAGGACCGCTGCAACTTGCCACGTATTTTGTGGTTTATCCTTTGGAAAAACACTTAGCCAGAGTGCTCTGTACTAAACTACAGAAAAAGAATGTTTGAACACTCAGGGTATTTCTATATCCTATTTGTAAGAGAAATACTAGGATGAGACAAAAATATCATGGGTTTAGGTGTGGCATTCAGTAGACCCAAACTTGCCTTTTCTATGCTGGCTTGATGCTTTTCTTGGAGGCATATCAACATGGATATGAGTTCAATGTACCATGGCCTCTCCTGTCAGGTAGAGCATAATGTGCAAAAAAAAGGTTATTTATTTACATTATTTATAAGCTGTCTGAAGCTTGCTTTGGTTTTGTTCCAATATCTGGGGGTTTTTATGGGGTTTTTTTCATTATTGTATGTAGACTACAGAATAGCCTTTAAAAAAAACCCTTTTATTGTTTGGTAAAATGTTATTTTTTTAAAGCATTAGAGCCATAATAATAACTTGAAATTGGTCTAAAGTTGTCTGAAATATGCACCTTTTAGTGAATAAAGTTCTTTGAAAACCTGGCACCTGGCTAGGGTTTTGAATGTCATAAGAAAAGAAGTCATGAGCAATGAAATGGCAAAACAAGATATTATGTACAGAGGAGATATTTACAAGTTCATTTTATGCAATGATCTGCTAACAGACAGAATGCATTACTTCTTTTATTTCATTTTATTGATATAATTATCAGGTAACTCCCAAACACTGTAAACAGAAACACTCAGATACTTAAATTGATTTTCGGATGTAAAGATAATTAATTAGAGAGGATCAGCTGCTGTGCAGTACTTAATGTTCTTCCCTCTGAATCTGTTTTTATAAATTATTATGGTGCCCTGAAATGTCTTCCATTTGTACCTTAGGGCATCTCATTAACAGTTCTGATTGGAGCGATGAGACTGTATTGCAAAGCTGAGTGGTTTTATCCTAGAAGAGCTGTGAATGACATGCCCCATAATATCACTGGAAGTGCCCTCAAGGAATATTTATAGGCATGTTCTGGTGCTTGGAAATAGAAGGTGAAATTGAGTTTCTTTAAGTTAGGGGAATTTTTCTCCCCTTTGCTAAATACTCTGTCAGAGAGGACCAACAGTGAGTGTGATGTGTGCAGTTTACTGTGTGACTCAAGTTTGCATCTCAATATTGTGAGGTGCCATGGGCACCCATCAGGGTGGGATGAGATTGAGGTTGCCCTGCAAGGTGGGGAGGCAAGTCCAGGGTAGGTTGGAGTGGGGACCAGCAAGGTGCATGGCCAGGTGGGCATCGCTCCACCCTGGCAGGCAAAGGGGAGAGTTCGCAGAGAGAGAAAGCGGCTGAGAAGGATGGCTGAGGCACGCAGCATGTTCCAGCCTCTCTTGCTTTCTTTCTTCAATGCAAAATATTTCACAATAGTTATAATAGTCTTTTATGTGATGTCTTGAAATATTTGTGTGCTTGTGTGAGAGAGTATTTTGCCTGGCTTTTTTATGCTGTGCCCACGTTGGGTGCTACAAAGGGAAAGCAGGAATTTAAGTTTTCTTTATATAGGTAGGGATAATTTTTTTTTTTTTGCATGGTAGTTACTAAGTATTTTAGCACTACAAAACAAGGGATTAAAATGCCAGATCCATACTAGTGGCAATAATAATATATATTAACATAAACTCTACTTCCTTTCTTGTGAAACTTCAATTTACAGCAGTATTTAAAATAGGGGTGGGATAGGCCTTCAAAAGGTTTTGAGCTCTACAATATACTTAAACTGTAATTATTTTGAATAGAGTCATGTTTCTATGTTTCTTTTTAATGGACTGCGGGTTTTTCCTTTCACTGGGAAATTCGATCAGAATAAATACATCGCTTCTGTCTTGTTTGTCAGAAAATCATTGTGCTCTCTTATCTTTCTCTTCTGTTATTCTTGTGCTTACTTCAATACACTAATAATTAAAGTCTAAATTTTATGGTTCAAAGCCTGTTATTTCCTCCAATCCTGAATTTCTCATTAATATGATCGTATTGTTGCTGAATGGCTAATGTGAAATATGCAATAGCCTGTGCATTTTTTGTGGGATTCTCTGCTGAGTTACCTTACTAGACAGACTACTAAATACCTGTTAAAATCCACTACTAATGATTCTCTAAACCCTCTTTGTTTTCTAAATGTTTCCCACAGTGTCATACCCTTGTCACACTGATTTACTTAATTTGGGGAAAGGTGCTTTCCATTGGTTGCAGGTATTACTGTCTGATGTAATTCCTCTCCCAAGGCAAGTGGAGGGAACAGGGACTTTGGTGACTTGAACTAGAGGCAACATTTTGGCTCTTGCTGATCTGTATCCTTAAGCAGCAGAGTTTCTACAGCCCACATGCTGGCTCTTCCGTTCGCACACTAAGAGTTACAGAGCAAACTCTGTAGTTGTTTGCAGGGCTTGAGGCATCCACAGCATCTGGAGGGCTGTTGGCGCTCTGCAGGACCCATGTCCAAAGATGGTCAGGGCCCTTGCAGATCTACTGTGAATATTTTAAACCTCATGGCAAACCTTTTGCTTTTATGCTATTTTTTTTAATCCTGCTTCTTTCTTCTACCTCCTGTTTTTATAATATCATGGCTTACCTATCTTAAAGTCTCTCTAGTAATCCAATGTTTTCTTCTATAGACTACCTATAACACATGACAAATAATTTGACTGATGCTGTTTGAAGTCGGCTTTGTTTGACAAATTTTCCTATTGCAATCATATATGTGTGGGGTTTTTTGTTGGGTTTTTTATTTTTTAAACTAACCTTTTTGTCATTCAGGTTAGTCACCAGAGTATGCTTACAGACACCAGCTCAAGCCTTCGTAATGGCTTTTGAAAGCTTATTGTGATCAGTGAAGTAAATAAGGCAGTGAGTCATAACTAAATGGGATTCAGCTGTAGAGTAGCAGAGGTTTGTAGGGCAGCAATATCTATGAAGGTCACATGCAAGATTTTATTCAAGCAGAGCTTTATGGTCAGAAATTACGGCCTGATGGATACATCTGCTTTGGCCTTTGGGACAGATGAATCTAATAAGATTGTCCTTTCCCATTTCTCTGATTGCTGTGGAAACAGGTTTAAATTCACAGATTTCATGGACTGCTAAACTTTCTTTGACTTTGATTCACTCATTTCTTCATAATTTTTCAACCTTCATTCTCTTGCTAATAAATAGCACATGTTCAGCTTGAGGTTAAAGCTTTACAGGGTTACATTTCTTCAGTGCCCTTCCGTTTCATTTCAGATTTGCTTTTTTATTTCCCAATAAAATGGATTTTGATGTGAAATGATATTAGTAATGCTGAGGAGAAAAAAAAAATTCAAGTAGGGTTTGGACTATAAAAGTTAAGAGAGAAGTGGAGGAGTAGGATCTTGGTAGTGATATAAAACTCCATTGTAAAATCAAAAACTGTTTGAAATATTTGGAGTTGCAAATTGCTTCTGTCATCAGTACTTCAGAAAATATGGCAAAAAAATCTTTTGAATTACATATCCTTTGTCCATCCATGTCGCGTACCAGCAGTTGTGGCACTGTGCCCTGTTCCCAAAGTGCTGGGTAAAAGCCTTGGACACTTACACGGGATTTGTTCTCAGTTTAGTCCTCCTAACCCCACAAAATCAATCAGATCTCCAATTTGCATAAATGCACCATGGGAGACCAAGTGTTGGCAGCTTAAAAAAAAAACCCAACAGAATTTTAAACACTGGTGATAACATCCTGACAGTTGGGAAGACACTGGTTGCGTGAGAGAAGATCAGGGAGAAGAATGAGCTTTGGCTGAACTAGAAAAAGGATGAATAAGAGAGGTTTAGTTGAGGAGGAGCAGGATACATATTTAACACGTTTTCAGCAACAATTTCAAAGCTATTGTGACCTTTCTTTTCCTGAAAGTAATCTACCAAGAGCATAAGGGGGAAAAAGGAGACCTTCTACAGGGCAGACTGGGGCAAGATTCTGCCATCTTTTAGTTTCTGCTATCAGTGTTCTCTCATAGGGTACCTAAAACCTACCAAACACGTGCTCTATGACTGCTGCATGTCTTTGTTGTGATTTATGGAAAGAATATTATTGTTTCTATGGAAACCACTTTTTCTTAGATGACCAGGAAACCCACTGGCATCCCACTGTTATGCTCGACCACATGACAGCATTCAGATGCATCAGTATGGCTGGAGGTATTTACATAGGACCACACATCAACCCAATGGATAGTGTTTCAGGGTTTGCATTTCCCACACTCGTACCTTTCTGCAGTCTTTTTTTCCTTCTGCTTTCTCATGACTTAAAAACATCAGGAGTGATTTTCCTAACAGTGATGGCATTTGCTGTTGCCAGTCACCAAAGTTTGGCTCAATATTAATTTTTATGGCAGATTTTGACATTTCTATCAGAGCTTTCATTTTCAAGTGACAGACAGGAATTTTAATAGGCTTGGAAGAATTTCCTTCCCAGGCTTTTGCTTAAAAAGCATGTGACTGTGAGGCAGGCTATTAACCTCTTTACCTCTTCTAAAAAGGTGAATCAAATAAATGAATAAATAACTGGACGAGTGTGATGCCCTTTGATAGTGGAGTGCAGAGTGAATGTTATCACATTGCTATGGGAGTAGCTGGATAAGCTGATATTCTCCAGTATTAGACTTTAAATCCAGATTGGATCATTTCTGGTTTTGCAATATGCATATATCCGCTTGTATTTCACAAGTGCCCAATATATATTTTCATATATTTAACACACTGCTTCAGCCTGCTGGGTTAATGTACTCTGACATGGTGCTAGTGGTTTACTTTTGAGAGCTATACAAATTGTGATGTGATTAAATAATATCAATAGTACATGTAAATCTTTAAAGACACGGCGCCTGAAGGCTTTTGGGGGATTTTAACAAACAGAAGTACAGAGACAAAGCAAATGAGAGATGTTTCGTATTCCTAGATGACAATTATTTAGCTAGCACCCTAGGTTATCAGTCCCCCAAAGTAATCTCCTTAAATAATTAATGAACACCCTGTCCAGATTTCCTCCCTGTCTTTTTGTGAAGCAATGTCCACTAAAATCACTAAAGCAATCAATCATTGCTGCCCAACCAGAAATGTATATTCCCAGACAGGCCTCACAGCCTGCAAGTTTACAGCAGGTTGTGGCAGTTACCGAGCAATAAACACTTGCATTCATTTGTTTTCTGCTATATGGAGTCCTCCTATGTCCTCTTGGAAAAAAAAATAATACAAATGGTATTTTGCTTTTGCTTTTCCTGACTAAACTCTCTGAATTAAGCAGAAGTCACTAAATCTGTGTTTCACCTGACATTGTAGGTTTAAATAAGTATTCAACTGCCTACAGATCAGTATTTGCTCTATATCTGTGTTTGTCTAAAAGTCAATTTAATTAATTTTAATTAATTGCTTAATTTATTTATCCCCTTTGAGCCTTCATTGCTCTTCTTCCTTCTCAAATAGCTTTTGTTTCATTTACAAGCTTTTTTAATTGTTGTAATCTGTTAGCTCTTGGGGCGCAGGCTGCATTCTTAGTAAGTGCACTGATCTGTGTTTGAGGCAGTTGGGTATTTATGTGATGTAAATGATTTTAAACATACTCCTCTCCATGTATATAAAAGGAGACAAAATGTACTTTATAGAGGACGGTAGTGTTTTAAAATCTAATTCTGATAATGAGGAAATGAGCCGTGACACTCTGGAGGTGAAGCCCGAAGTGAATTATGAAGGTCGTTCTCTTAGATGGATAAATTAATTATATTTTAGCCTGGTTGCCTGTTACTTAGACCCTTTTTATTGTACACTACCAAGTATTTTTGACTGAATACAAATCTATGAAAAATTATTTGAGAAAAAGAGTGCAGTTGGATAGATTTTGAAAGTAGGCAGTGTTTTATTAAAATACTAATCAGATCAGAAAACTATAATCTTTCGTGTTATCTTTTTGAAAGGATCTCTGCTGCGAGGTTGTAATGCTCATTGTAGTCAATGGTTTGTGTGCCTTTAGCTTCTGTCATTACTGAACTTTTTGAAACAATTTTTTCTCCTTTAAATCCAAACTTTTGCAATTCTGTTGTAGTCTGAAAGAGTATCGAGGTGAGCCAAGTCACTCTGAAGGATGCAGCTGTTAAGTGGAGAACTCACGGGGGGAGATGCAACAGGTAGTGATGTTAATCAGAAATCATCCCTATGTACCATTTACTCTGAGCCTGGAATAGACATGGTACCCTTGCAGAGCCTCGTGTGCTGTTGACATACAAGAGGGAGTTTGGGATCTTTATGTAAGGGTATAAAGCACTAACACATGGGACTTAACTTCATATGGAAATGAAGCACCTGCTTAAAGGTTTTCCTGAGCAAGGACGTACTTAAGCAATCCCAAATCAGTGACTTAATTGTCTTTGGCAGCTGGTATTCATTACTTTGTTTATTTTTAAGGCATATTTTCTCCAGAAACTTGTAGATTCTAGCAGCATTTTTGCATCCTACACCTTGGTTTGCTCAAACAACTGTGCCAGGTGTCTGTAGCTCCTCTGCTGTTGCTGGAAGAGGAAAACATGGCCAAGAGGTTTTGCTTCTGAAACTATGTTTTATGACAAGAGGGTTATGATGTACTGGGCTCAGTCATCACAAAGTACCGGAGAGCTGTACTTGGAAATTGCAGTTTCATGTTACAGGTAAACAATTCATGTTTATGAATCCCATTACTTCATGACCTGGTGCTGGAGAAGAAGCCACACTCTTTTTTTAAAAATGTTTTATTATTTCTCTCTAAAACCAAGTTGTGGCTCAGTGGTAAGCCTTGTGATAGCCATTCCTTGCCAAAGGGTAGGGGAAGGGAGCCTGATCCCCCCTTCCAGGTGCAGCTAAATTTTGGACCAACTTTGCTGTAATGTTAAGCACCAGATGTGAAAAACTGTCGTGAATTGGTCAAATGCCGAAACAGCCAGCTGCCCTAAGAGAAGAGACTTTTGCGTTTCTGAGATGCCTTTTCAGTGAAAAGGGGCGCCAAAACTTTGTTTCCTGAACAGGGAAGAAGAATGTTTGGAGAAGATGAAATCCATTCAGACTACCAAAAGGAGTCTAAAAAAAAGAAATACATAAAATTGCCTAGGTATAACAGCTAACATGCTCTTTAATGGGTGCCATCTGAAGTGTGAGGTGATGAAAAAAGATGTATGTGTCTAGATACCTGTAAAAAGGGTTGTTAGTTCTACTTAAAACAGATGAAATTTGAGTTTCTTCCTGAAGTCTTTACTAATCCTAATTCTCTGATATAGTAATGAAAAAGGGAGTCAATGGGTGTAGGTGACTTATTCTTGGTTTTCTTTCCAGTATTTTCTATATTTCTTGTCTATTTTTCATCTTAATTTGGCACTTTTGGATCAAATGCTGAGCCAAAATCATACTCTTCGGTGTCGTTGGCTTGTTCAGTTCCACACATCACTGGCTAGAAATGGCTTCCTCTGAGAGGGGGAGAGAGTCTAGAGATACCTGTACAGCATAAGGAGCAAGTAGCACCTTGCTTAACTCAGTGTTAGACACACTGGCCGTGATTTAGAGTAGTAACTGAGTCTACAACAAACCTCTGAAAAGTCACATAAGAAAATTGTTTTGAAGTAATTTTCTTTGCTGTGTTTGTTTGCCTATGGCATTAAAAATACACTTTTCTACCTTGTATTTATCTTGGGGGCGGGGGGGCAGGGTGCAGAGAGGAATAGTCAGAAAAGCATTTTTTCTGTGTTCCAGGAAGCAAGACTTTTCTTTGTCATCTTTGCTAGTAGCAACAGTTCCTTTCCTAGTAAGCAAATTGTATCTTTAAATATGTGATAACAGCATTATATTCATAGCTCACAATAATTCTGTAGTTGGAATCTTTTAAAGGTTTTTTTTCCATTGACTTTCATTATTTGGAGGATTAACATTTTTTAAAGGAGGTCAGCATCCAGGGTAGCCCCATGTGAAGTTACTGCTTGGCCGTATGTATCACACTCACTTCACAATTTTATAAGCATAAAACATGTCTTTTTTTATATATATATTTGTCAATTTCTTTTTTTGATAGCCTTGAAGGAAATCAATGTTGGGGTGTTTATATTGCAATGCAGCATGAAGAATTTCTGTAACGCTGTTTTTTCTTCTCTCTGCACAAGATCCCTTGACCCTCATCAATTCATGCCTGAAAATATATTATTAAAATGTGTTGTAAAGGGGTTTTTTTTGTGTCAGAACGGAGAATGAGCAGTCATAGTTCATGTAAAGTGCTACTTAAACCTTCCGCTAGCTGAGCCTTTAGGTCAGTAAGGCTTAGTGGAGGTAGGTTCTGATCCATCACATCAAAATGCCATTAAAAACAATTTCACAGGTTGTGATGTGTTATGTAGCATCAAAATATTTTAAGAATTTGTTTCCACATATAAAAAGCTGTTATCAATGTAACAAACAGGGCTGAGGATGGCTGGTCTCCATTCTTCTTTCAATAAACTTGGCAAGAAAGGCAAGTTTACCTTACCTGTTTTGTTACCTTTTTTTAACAAGCTCAGGACTTCTTGGAACTTGGGCATGGCTAGTTCCAAAGCTCATATCACTTTTAAAAATTATATCTACCTGTTAAATGTATTTGACCATTGCAAGATCATATCTTGGGGGGATTTCTAATTGTCTTTTGTTTCAATTCCCTAAACTACCTTGATGCGTGTAATAGGTTTGCCAGTTCACATATATTCTTCCTTTATTTTCTGGTGACTTTCTGTTCGTCAGACATTCACTTTGTGTGCAGTTTAAATTTATGGGAAAATCGGAAGCTTCTACGAATGAGCAGATGCTGTTTTCTTATCTGAAACTGGGGGAGTAATTTATTTTACAACATTAAAAAAAAAAGGTCAAAACTGTGGATAAGTGATTTCACATATGATTTGATAATGAAAAGCAGAATTTTGAGTAGTTTTTCTTCATGTAGATATTTCTTGTATTGCTAAACTATGTCATCCTCCTCCACAAATAGATTATAGAGAACTGTTTGAGGTAGTCTTTTAGGCATGAATGTAATATATCCACTCCTCTCCCCTTGCCCAATTTACTCCTCTTATTTCTGTCTGGTCATTGATTATTTCTGATGGTGCTTGTTTTTATCTGGTCAATTATATATGATGTGAATGTGCAAGAATATAGAACAAAAATACTCAGCTATAGCTGGCATTTTGTAAGAATCAAACTTTCAGACTCCAAATTGCCTCTGAAAATCAGCATGGTTACTCATACTTGGAAGCACAAGGTTCAGCAAAACTTTTTGATAACTTCAGTAAGATCAGTTGTACAAGAGCAAGTTGGAAAATATTACATGTAAAAAAAAATCCATGGACTCAACAGTGTGTCTGTTGTAGTAATTTTACTCTCAGTTAAGGCTGAAAATAATAGAAACCAAATAGATTTAACGTAAATTATCAGCTTACTATAGGATTTTGTGTTTTACAAAGTTTTCTTGTTGCAAAGTTTTCTTGGTGGGTGCCACTCTTTCAGCAGAATTTATTTCAGACTTCAAGTCAGAACCAGCTGAAATATAGGAAATTTAAGAAAGGTCCATCAAAAAGAAACAGAAGCAATGTAGCAAATGAGACAGACTGCCATCATATTTTTCTAAGATTCCTTTCTTGCAAATTGACAAGCTGAACTGTGCCACTGATACGTGTGAAAACAGTGAGGGATGGTACAAACTGAAAAATGTGGAAGTAACATTGTAAGAGTTGTTAGTGCCTTTCCAAACGCACTTAATATCATGCCTGTTAGAGCTTATTGGTGTTAATTCTACAGACTTTGAAGGGCAAATGCAAAAAGTTCATGGTGGCTTTTGTTAGTACTCTCTGTGAGGTGCAGAAGACAAGTAAACAAAAATGTAGGTGTTTATTGGCTGTAACACAATAAAAATAGCTTGATGTCTTCTTTCCCTGCAGTCTCCTCAGATTTTGAATGTTACTGGTAACATGGAACCACTTGGGAAGCTGTGCAGGATTCATTGCAAGACTCATAGTACTTACACAAGGGGGCTTGTATGTTTTTGAGAAACAAACACTTCAGCCAGAAGCAAGAGATTTTGAATGCGGCTTTTGGTGAGATGTCTCCAGCACAGGAGCTACTCAGCTTCAGGATTACAGAGTGAATGAGGGATCTCTTATCTAGGAAGTTATCACTTTCTCCAACTTTTAAAATTGCTCTGTTTCTTGAGATGATTTACACTGGCCATTTTTATTTCAAAAGTTAAATATAAGTCTTTCCACCCATACTACTATGGAGAGCTTTAGAACTATTGGGGCATGTGATTGTGGCTACTGAATGGGTTAACAGACTTTTCAGTTAACTTAGAAGAATTATAGTTATCTTTTCTGTAGAGAGCTGTATTCTACAAAGTCCTATGGAAAAGCTAGAGATACACTGGCGTGTACAAAACGCTGTGCTAATTCTTTTGGTTTCTTTGTGGAACCAGAAAAAAAGAAAGGATGATGGATGATGTCCTCAGTTGTGATGCATAGAACAACATGCACAAAATTAAGCAAATTTAGTTTAATTGTAAATATTTTTCAAGCTGGAATAAATTCTGTCATTCCAAGGTCTAAAATGCATTTCTGTATCTGGTTCTTTTGTTAACTGGAAATGAAAGAAACCTTTAGAGAAATATGAAATGCACTTGCTTGTCCTGAGTTGAATAATTTAAGTTTAGTGTGGATGACTTTTTTTTCTCTGAATTTCCTCTGAGGACTCTCAAATTCTGCTAATGGAGTTGAAAAGCTATCTGCCATGGTGGGGTTTATATCTTTTTAATTGGTGAACAGATCACAGAAGCAGATATGAAGGGTTTAAGCCTAATTCTATAGTTCTCATTTTCAAAATAGGAATTGAGTAGTAACACATGCCTGTAACCTCTGTCAAACTCTGCAGAAAGCCTAAAGAGTGACATTGTGAGAAAGGAATGGCTTTGCATTTTTCAGCTAATCTAAGGAAACTGAAGATATTTTTTTCAAATTGATCATCCATGTAAATTCTTGGTCTTCATATCTAGCAGTGCATTAATGGAAAAGTAATGCATTTAGAAAAATACCCCAGTGGGTAGAGATATGTGTGGGTATATACAGGATATTAACATGTGATATAATGCTTACAGTTACTAACAGTACAAGAACATACATGATGTCATCTTAAAATATATCGATAATCTTTTTCTGTTAAATTTATAATTGTAGAAGCAACTTGAGCATTTGAAATAGACATTTCATAAAGCTTTACCTGACATAAAAATTACTTGGCAGAAGTATCTGTCATGCAGAGTCGTTACATCTGGCAGCTAGAATATACCTCTAGATAAAATAGATTGCAGTTTTGGAAATATCAGACTTTTGGAAAAGTAAAATATGATTCCCAGGTTGTATGTTACACTTGGATGAAAGTGAAGTTTGAAATGTTTACCTGCTTTTGGTAGCTTGTCTGTGTCAACTCTTCTAGAGCTCACTGAAGGTCCGCAGTCTGACTTATTTAGTCTAACTTATTAACATCTCTAAGTTTCTACAGAATTATATAGAGTGTAAGTATATAAGTGTAAGTTGAAACGGTCTGTTTTATAAGGCTTTCCTTTGCTGTTTCCAGGCTGCCTTTTGAAACAGTTGAACCAAGTTTTGCTCTTCTGTATGCTGTGCTCTGGACTTCTCTAAATTTGGAAGGAGCACATGTTCCTTGGCGGGGTTCCCGATGACAGACCTCTTCATTACAAATCTGCAGGGCTGTGGTCATACGGACTAGTAACAAGACACCTACAGTGGGCCAAAGTGGGATGAAGGTTACTGTGTACCCAGAAAAAAATATTTGTGTTAAACTAGGATATGATTTAAAAGGGGAATAACTATTCCGATTGGTTCTTTCTGTGGTTTCTTCTGGTCTGTGTGTGTAAACAATCTATGTGGTTTGGAGAAGATAGAAGAAAAGGGTAAGGAGCAGGGATCAGAAGAAAACTTCTTAGTGTTCCTGGATGTTGACTCTTCCTGTCTTTTCTTTTAGTGCTTTATGTGGCTCTTTCTCTATAAAGCATGAGGTTTTGGATAGTATTTAGTTTTTAGTTTTCTACGGAATAAGTAACTTACGTAAGACTTCATTACAGAGAAATTGTCTTGTGATCTTACTGGGAGCTGCTTTAGAGACAGTAGTCATTTCATTCAATTTTGCCTCTCCAGGTAAATAGCCATTTATACAAAGTCTAATTTTGGAGTTTTCTAAAATGTATTATAAAATATGTGTTTTCCCTTGTGTGCCTGCACTGAATTTCAGCCTTACACAGTTATCAGAGTGATTGGTACCAATTATACTCTGTCTTCTAACTCTTTATCACCTCTGCAATTTTTCATTATTCCATTTGTGATAGTTGATACCCCAGTAAAAGGCCTGTATTTATCAGGTCACCCTCTTTCAGTACTTCAATAGTAATATTTTTTAGTGTTGCAGAAAATATCCACTCTTTCAAGATATAGTTTAAAATTTAGTACCAGCACTTTAGTAGTAATTTCCTCAGCTAAATTTTAGGAATCTTGGATTATAGACATTTAGCTTTAGTGATTTGAAAGCATATCTCCTTGACAAATGAGATTGTTTACAGAAAATGATGGAAATATATCCTTTTATGACTGGTAGTACTGTTTTTCCCCACTGCCTCTCTTTGCAGCAGCCCAGCCTTACAGCATCAGTATTTGGGCTGTTCTGAAGGGCTGCCTGCACTGTGTGATGGTCATCAGTCAGAAAAAAAAAACCCTAGTCTGTGATAATGCAATGCAAATATCCAAGAGGAACAGAGAAATGTTCCCTGGACTTATTTAATCCCACTTGCCATTTACAAGTTTCTGAAGCTCCCAAGGGTACCATTTAGCATATTGGAGGCTGAGAACTACAGGGATGGGATAGAAGTGATGTTTCAGAGGAGGATAATTGCTATCATTTGATAGGCACTTTACCTGAGCAACAAGAATTCGACAAACTGAGCGTCATGATTCTGCTCCCTTCCCTTCACTCCCTATGGTATCAAATTCTGGTTGTTTCCAGTAAACATACAAACAGTGAATCTGTTTATTCCAACTAAAGCTCTTAACACAGGATAGATAATGCCAAGTTTATAATCTGATTCACTTTTTACTCCTTGCTCTGCATTATTGTAAGAGGGCAAGAGAGCTTCATGTTTTATTCAATTAATATAATGTGTATTTAATTTGCATTTTTAATGTTTTCAAAGGTGAAGGATAACTTCAGCAGTGTAAACATGGTGGTTTAATTGGTTGTAGGGCAATCCTAAGATTCTCAGAAATGGCTTCACTGGGAAATCATGCAGTGCCTTAAACAAGTGTACACGTCAAAAGCTCACCTGTATTAAAGAGTCCTGCTCACCCCATGAGTAGCATGGAGTTACAATTGCACAGTTGTCTCAATGTTGCCTGGTCATTTAATTTCAAATGTTTGCAGGGGAAGAAACAGGCTACCAAGGAGTTCTAAACACTTAGAAAATCCTTTACTTGATTTCTCTGTCAGTGGAAATAGAAATGGCTGGGGTTATCATTTTGAAGTTGTTACTTGTGTACTGGAGAAATGGAGGAACAAAAATGATCCATGTTAAAAGCGAGGATATGAAGTTCTTGATTATATAATTTATGCTCCCTAAACCAAGATCTGGGTTTCTAAGACACATTTTTTTTACTTGCATGTACTGGCTGTTATGAAAGATACCATAAATGAGATGAGACGAGACAAATAAACCCCAGGACTTCTGATGGCTAATGTATTCCTATTGCTACATTGTTCCTGTCTTAAAGAGGTGGGGACAATTCTGTCAAGCAAAAAGGGATCTCATTTTCCAAATTAGATGCTGAGGTGATAATATTTTCAACTACTTAATAAATGTTCTGAAGTGTGAACTCAGATAGTAATTAAAGTTGGTCCAAAGAGGCTATTTATCTATAGTGTGTAATTGGACTGCTCACATTTCATCAAGCTGTGATTACCAAAACAGAGATCACTTAAAAAGGAAATTAGGTATTGTTTTTACAGTGTTTCTTCAATATGGCAGAATGTCTGTTTTGTATTTTTTCGTACTACTTTCAACATTGGTGGTAGATGTAAGCCTCTGTTTGCTTAAAAAGATGCATGTCAGCAAAGCTGGTGTCTTAGTACTGAACAAGATACATGCAGAGGCATTATATATCCTTTCCTCTTTCAAGTCTTCATTCCAGTTTTTATTTCTAAATACCATACACATACTTTACTGGTTTTTTCTTTTCTTTAAGGTTTCAATTCTTTTGAAGGGTTACTGAAACACAAGATTTTTTTAGTGTGAAGTTGATGGTTACAACATGGATATAAAAATAGATGAAGTGTCTAAAACAATTTTTGATATGAACTGGAGGAATCTTGCAAAGATTCCTCTTCCACCTGTTCCTACAGTGATATCTCTTTATTTTTTTTGTCCTTCTGGTGTGTTTTTTAGTGTTCGGAAGACAATGTTATGTATATACTCAATATTATTTACCTGAAGTTGACAGGGATGTTTTGTACAATGTGCGTGGGGTTGGCATTTCCTTCATTAACTTTCTGTTCAGGCAGAAGTTTAGGCTGCTGAACTCTATTTCACATAAGAATCACTAAAACAAAGGTTAGTGTCTCTCAACTTACCAGATCAAATACTGCAACTCCTGCCCCTTATCCCTTGTAAGCCAAAATATACGCATGGAATGGGTCAAGGGATTATTTCATTGAAAACACTGACTTCAAATTAGGTCACAATAATTTCATCAGCATCAAGCCGTAGCATTTGTATGGCAGTTTAAGTCCGTATGAATTATTGTTTAGATAAAGGTAATTAATTACCAGTTGCCATTCAGTTAATGGCAACATGCCAAGAAAGCACTCAGAGGTCTCCCTGTTCACCCATCTATCCACTGTGGTGAGCTGGAGTCAATTTGAGTATTTGGCTTTAGAGTAAAAGTTTCCAAGAAATTTGTCTACCAGGCTTTTATAATCTTTCAATTACTCTTTCTATTAATAAAATGCAGATCTGCAGTATCGCTTTCAATGTCTGGATTGAGGTAGAGAGGGAGGAGAGAAAATTGATTGGGAATTGTATTAGTACTCTTGTGTCATCCCACCTACTCAAAATTGTCAAAATTATTATTATGGGTACGCTAGTAATAAACTGCAATTTAAGTTGTCTCCAGTTCTGGCTGTTTTCCTAAGTCATTGGTCTCTTTTGAAAGTTGCTTAATTTTTATTGCCTACTCAGTTTTAATTCCTTCTACCCATCAATCTTTCCTTTCCTCCAAAAATATTTGTCTTTGCAAGGCATTATCACACAGTGTAATATATGTTTCACTACTAACAAGTTATCAAGGCCTTTTGGAAATTGTATTATTACTGCATATACAGTGCAATAACCAATGGGAAAATATGAAGAGAAAATCAAGGGAGAGCAAATTTATTTTCATTGCAGTTAATGCTGTTTGACACTTGTAATTTTTTATGTGATGAAGTAGTGCTTTCGGATGAAGAGCAGTCAGAGAGTGTCTAATGCATACATGTGTACTGCAGTGTGGGGTTGTGAAGGAGAAGCGGGACACTCCACCAAGTAGCTCCACAACACAACGGGTAACTTCCTCCAGCTAGCTCCTGCATAGCACTAGAAGCCCTGGGAAGAGCATCCGCTGGCTAAATAAGCACATTATCCCTAAAGAAGCATTTGTAGGAATTTGACTTCAGGGTTGACAGACAGAGTGCTGCTTTAAATGTGCCTTTCCTTTATTTTTAATTTAACTGTACAGCAAGAGGCCTGAAGGGCACTGTGCAGAGATGGTTAAATGCTTGTGAAAAGGGTGTTTCTGTATTTATAGTGAAAGAATAATTCTAAGTCTGAAGCACTGGTTTTAAAAAATAGCATTCGTGAATGTCATGGTCATGTTTAAAATAAGCAGTAGCATCCAACATGGTATTTTAACAAAAGGCAGCCAGTGTTAGGCTCTTTCATTCGTGATACAGTTTTTTCCCCCTGAGATTAGCCTGCTCAGTTATAACCGAAGAGCTCTCTGATAAATTGTCTAGGTGAAAATACAGTTTTACAGGAGATTTTATCATTTAGAAACATTTTTACAAGAAAGTGTTGTAAGGCCTCAAGCAGAAGCTCTTAAAGCAAGACACTTTAACGTTATGTATTATTAAAAAACTATAGCATGTAAAGAGAGTCATGTAAAGCGTGGCAACAGAGAATTGTCCTTGAAGCTGTCTGAATAATCTTAGCACCAAATAATTTATTGTCTTTTAGTTCTAGCATATTTTAGTTTCAGCATATTTTAGTCCTGTGTTTTTGTTTAAAAGATGAGTATGTATTTATACAACATGATGTTTATAAATAAAATGTGAGATTGTAGCAAACAGGAGGCTTAGCAACCTTTTGTAATGCTTGGTATGTGTATTAATACTTTGCTTCTCTTTCTGTCATATATCAGTAGTGCTTTAAACCACTTCTCCAGCTATGATTTTTACTTTGACTATGTTAATAGGCCAAATCAGCAAATGCAAGAGTATGATGGGTTTATGGAGGAGAGGAACTGGCATGGGGTTTATTGGCTTTGATGTAGAGCATGTGACAGCTCCAAAAGGAGCAAGGTTGACTTGACTGACTGTAGTCCTTTCTTCCTGTGGTGGTAGGTTTTGCCCTGCTGATGCCTGCAGATCAAAACTGTGATTCAGCTGACTGGGGTTTCATACCTGGAAAGTTACAGCTGTGCCCAGTGCTGTTATTCACCTAGGTATCTTTGAAACTAATTTGTGTGAGTTCAACCCAGAGTAAGAGGAATTTATTTAATTCCATAAGGAATTGTAGGATGAGAGATGAGAACCTCTCATGTGAGGAGTAGTTCTGCCTGTGCTTTCACTGTAGAACCACATACCGAGTAAGCCCCACACCCCTGGGAAAGAACCGATCCCAAAGCTTGAGATGTATAACAACTTTCTGTGAATGACTGACATTCAGGATATCATTAAATGTAACTGCAGGCAACTTTCTGTTATCTCACTCTTCCAGTGGAATCGTTTTTAGACTAGAGGAACATATTTTATGACACCTTCCCGCCTCATGATACTCCTACACTGAAGGAGCTGCTGTTTCCTTTCATCTCATCACTTCATTCATTGCTCTATGTGGTTGTAAGAAGACTTTACATTCAACTTGGTACACATAGACCTGGCAGCACAGGGTAAGCATCTGAGGATACAAACCACTGCTGGAAACTGAAAAGGTCCCTAATATTTTCCCTGAAGGGGGAAAGAAAGGGAGTAAAGAGCTCTGACATACACATTTTTGCAGACAAATGGAAGCAACGTGGAAAGAGGTACTGGCAATCAGATGTCTTGATTCCAGCAATGGAAAGAAGAGTAGCAATAAGATGGCAACAGCAAACTGTTAAGAATACTTACTGTATTTCCACTTTCAAAATCTACAGTAATGTCTTTCTCCCCTTCACTAAGGTATAAATGTCCAGTGTCCTGGCATAAGTATGTGCCATGCTGCTGAAATTGGCATTATTGGGAAGGAAGTCATATTTTCATGCCATCTCTACAGGCACCTCAGTAGCAGATGTGGACACTGGAGAAGTGCTGAGCAACACTTACATTTTTTTACACAAGGCTTCCTTCCCATGCTTCTCTTTTGGGTGTTGAAGAGGTTTCAGTGCCTAGCCCCTACAAACTGGTGTCTTGCTCCATGTCTGTCGTCTTCAAACTCTGGTTCTTCTTGCCTGCTTTGGACTTCCCATGTTTGTTGGCTCAGTTAAATCTATTTGTCTACCTTTTCAGTCTACTTACTGCTCTCTGGAATGAAAAAGCAAAACCTAAATTGTTTAAGGGATAAACAGATTCTCTTTCCAACTCCATATGTGATTAGGTAGAATAAGAATTATGTCTTCTGAAGTCTGTAAATTATTACTTTATATTATCAAATAGTGTCTTTGTTTTCATCCACAGGTGGATGGATATTGAGTTAGACAAACTGGTCCCTGAACAGTATTTTTATTGTACCATATGAGGTTTAAGTTGTATTTGAGATCCTATTTGATGAGACAAGCTGTGCAGAGAGAAACAGATCATGTGGGCTTTACTGATGTATAAAAACTGGCTTCTCCCTTTTCTGCCTCTAGTATAATAGTCAGAGGGGACTTTGTTAATGGTTCCAGGAGAACGATATTGCAGGGTTAGTAACAGGGACATGAAGTAGAATACATTTTTTGCCTGACAAAATGGCCAACTTCTATGCTTGGTCCACTAATGTCTTGTTCCTCTGATACTTCTTGGGGAATTCAGCAAATATTGGGTTAGGAGGATCATAAAATTCTACTTAGCCAGCCTACCCCATCAAACTTGTTTGATGTGCTGTTAATGAGCATGTGCTTATTCTCATTGTCTGTTTTGTTGTTAAGAAGATGATCTTCTTTTCTCATAATCATTATAAGTGGAAACAATGAGTCTTTGCATCTGCACTGATAAGTTTTCGTGGTGATTTTATAAGTAATTTAAGTAACCATCTCTTTTGGAGTGTAGGGATTTCTTAATTAAAAACAGTTGGGCTTGAGCTTATGTTTTATATTTCTTGTCAGAGGCAGCATCAAGCACTCTTACAGGCATGTAAAACAATTGAGGTTAATTGTGGAATGAGATAAACATACATAAAATCCAATTTCTATTGTTACTGATCTCCCATATATTTCAATGAGGTAATCTATGCCTACATACAGATGAGTAGGTCAATTGGAGAGCAATTTATCCCTACTGAGGCATCAGATCTTACTGGAGGAGCTGACAGAGTGCAGACATCAACCATTCCACCCTTTAGCATGGTATTAAGAAAACCTTTCTTAATGGACTTTCTGGATTTGCTCTTTATTGGGCATTGCCATCAATCTGGAAGCATGAATACAGATAATGCATGATGCCAGACTCCATTTAAGCAAGCTAACAGTAGTACTTAAAATAGAGTGGGAAGACTTATTCACTCGCAGTTTGGTGTGTGACTTGAAATCCCTTTGTGAAATATGTCTATTTTGTATACNTTTTTTGTTAGTTTGTCTATTGAAGACTGGCTGTGTTTCTAAAGCGTAATGAGCTCTCACAGCACCACTTAAATAACATTCTGGCAGTGTTATATTTGGAGCAGAAAAACCTAGGGCACAGTGCTGTAATGGGTATGGATTTCACAGTTACGGGGAGTCTGAAGGCAAGAGCTTTCATTTTTATTCTGCTCTTATACTTGGCAGCTTTTAGCGTTATGCCTATTAACTTTTATAGATGTCATACATTTTTATGTTAATGGTGCAGCTTTGAGTATAGCGAGAAACTCAACTTCTGTTCATCAAACTAGTGTACAAGCAAAATTATGACAATACTTCAAAAGAGTTAAAAAGCTGCTTTTATTGTTTAATGTCAATTCATTGCTTATGTGTCTTTCTGGTAAAAAGGGATTCTTTGGAGTGCATTAGGACTAGCGGGACTACACACCTGTTTAGTAGAAGGATTTATACTTCATTTTATTTTTGTAGGTGTCGGCACTGGCAATTTCAACTTTGTCGAGGTTTGTGCCAGATCTCACAGCGAGGTAGTAGAAAAACACCTGTGTTTCTGCAGAGTTTCTTTTCATCACTGCATAATGAGTATTCTGGCAGTTGTGTGTGCCTTAGAAAAACCCCACACCCAAAGAATATAAAGCCTTGTTTTCTTTCCTTCGCTTACAGCTAGAGGCAGGTTTCTGATTTCGTGCAAAAACGTGTGTGATTCTTGCTATGGAAACACCATTTGCAGTGTAGGGTGATGTATCCCAGAAATAATTGGGAGCCAGTCTGTATTAGAAATCTTCCAATGGCATGAAGTAGCTAGTGAACCATGGAGAGAAAGAAAAATGAGTCCAGCGCTGTTCTGCTGGGAGAGCTCCTGGCACAAAGGAGAGAACACTGGCAGAAGGATGCTTCTGTAAGTCATCTGTCCTTTTGTATGTGGCTACCTTTGCAGAATTTTCTTCTATTGACCTATACAGTTTCATCAGTTCCTTACTGTTTCTCCCATTATTCTTCTGGCACAGGAAGGCTACATGCTGTGCTTTGGTTTTGAGTCAGTTTAGGTTTTCTTGGAATTTTTTTTTTTTTTTCCAGAGTGAGAGGAGATAGGTTATGATTTAGAGGAGACAGGTCATGATTTAGTGACTTATGTGAAAAGATGCTAAGAAGAAACAGTGTTTGCTTTGGTCTCTCTTTTTTTATTTTAGAAGTTTTATATCCAGCCTCACTGCTACAAAAATATCCTTGTTTACAAACAGATATCCAACAGATTCAGGAAAATACAGACTGGGATGCAGTGCATTGCAAAAATTGTCTGTAAAAATATTGTAGTACTATTTTGCATTCAGTTTTGGAAGTACAAAGTTACATGCAGTCACAAAGTCAGTACTCATTAGGGACTATTTTCTGTTTTGCCTAGCCCATTTAACATCAGAAACTGGC
>VZTU01005555.1:0-13559 GCA_013400835.1 Zapornia atra | reverse complement strand
GGGGGCGGCTCCGGGGCGGGGTCGTTGGGCGGGAGCGGCCGTTGCCCTCTGGTGGGGAATTCCCTGGCGGCCGATGGCCCCGGAGCCGGTGTCGCCAGTGGAGTCCCAGGAGCCGTAGGTGGCTCCCGCCGCTCCCTGGGGCCTCACACCCACGGACCCACCCGCGAGCGGGAGGCGGCTCCTCTGCCCCGGAGGAGCGGGGGCGGCCCGTTCTTTCTGGGTGCTCCGGAGCCTTGTTCGGTGACGGCCTCTGGCTCTCGCGTCCCGCTGCCTCAGTGCCCCGCTCTCTGTCCCCGGAAACTTGCTCTTGCCCTGATTTGGCCGCCCTGCCCGAGCGAAGGGCCCGTGAAGGTGCCGCATTCCCGGGCGGTGCGGTTCGGCTCGGCTCCCCTCAGAAGGGTGTGCGCGGAGCAGCGATCTCCCGTCGCTTCTCTCCCGAGGGCCTCGGGGACGCTATCGCCGCACATGCCGCCTTCGGTGCCTCGGCGGCCGCTTGCTCCCCGGTTGGAGACTGACTTTCCTCTCCCCGTTGAGGGCTTCCTACTTCCAAGTACCAACTTCTAAAGTGCAGCGCAGTGTGTTAAACAACAGCGATGCTCTTCTCGGCTCTGCGTAGCTGCTGACGGATCCTGACGTGCTGGCTTGTCCAGCTTCTTACGTAAAAATGTGAATTAACACATTGTACCAGTACAAATTGATTTTTTTCAAGGGCCTTCTCTTAAATGAGAAGGCTAACCGGCTGAGCCCCCTGCACAGTTAGGTTTTCTTAGCGTGGAGCAGCTACTTATAGTGGGTTGGGCTGGATGAAACACACGTTTAACCTGTAGTAAATTGTAATGGATTTACAGGAAATAACTTGGAGTATCATGCTCTCTGTGGAGTTCTGTTCCTATGGAAGCATTGCATATCAACCTCTTTTCCCTAAATCTGGATTTCCAGCCTGCTAGGAGAGTACTGATCTCTCCAGATTTAGGATTTTTTAAGTGCTCAGCGTAGAACAGTTACAGACTCAAACAGTTTTGGTTTATGTAGGTTCAAAATCCCTCACCTGAAACATGGATGAAGAAATAAAGTGCTTTTATAGTTGCTTTTTAGTGGCTGTTCAAATGTCAGCTGTTTGATGGAGGTGAATTGGTGAGTATAGTCTGACTAGAGGTCCAAGGTGCAAAGTCATTTAATGCTCAGCTACAGAAATAGAAACATTTTCTGATGACTAGTGTGTATTATAATAATAATTATAATGCTAATTCTGCTTATTGCAATGATTTTCATTATACGATCTTCACCTGTTTAATAAACTGTGCTTATGTTTAATTAATTCCTATTATTAAGTATCCCCATATGTGCATTACATTTTTATTGTGTATAATTTATTATGTTCCCTGTTATTATAATGACAGCGTGCAAATTTAAAAATCCCTTTTTTTTTTAATACCTGTTCTAAAATAATTCAAGTTGGCATCAGGAAATCTCTGGTTCCTATGCCTTTACCAGTAAGAAACACCTGCAGTTAACATTTATTTTAGAACGCTTGCTTTATCCATGTGCTATCTATTCTGTGCATGTGTGTCTATAAAGCACGTGTTAAACTGTTCTTTGGACATCTGAAGTGGTCCTTGTACCTAAGACTGGCTGCCAAAGGAACTGGTCCTTCAGCACACAACCTTCTTCATGTGTGCTGGCATGATTACTCATCGGGTGGTAGGGTTCCAAATAGAATTCAGATCAAGTCCCAGTTGACCGCGTGCCTCGCAAGTACTAATATTAGTATTGAGAAGGTAGTGGGATACTGTTTCTTTCAGCTCTACCTTTAGTTTTACAGTAATAACTCCCAGATGATAGTTCTTAAGGCTGTGGTACCTAAGCAACATTAATTTGGAACACCAGCAGGTTTGGGGGCTGTGCTGATGTGGGGAAATGGCCTGTTGTGGTTCTGTATATGCAGACTTGTGTTTTGAATGAAACACAGGGTTGTGTACTCTGTTTGCTCTGAGCCAGTTTCAGTCTGAAGCAATATATATTTGCCTTGCTCTGCTTGTGTAACTGAATTTTGAGCATGAAGCTGGCCCTTCCCTTGGGTGTAATGCATGGGTGGGGCAGGCTGTGGTTGTTTCCACCTTGCTGCAATCTGTAAACAATTCTGTTGATAGATTTCAGTTAACCGATTGGTTTTTACCTGCCTGTCACTTCTCACAGACCCCTTACCCTGTTTACACCCAGAAAGTTGCACATGCAGGACCCACTTTCTCCAGTAGATCCAATAGTTAATTAACCTTTGGCAGAGGAACTCTGGAAAACAGCGGGGTAATAACTTCTGATGCAGATGAAGTTTCCATTAGAGCTAGATCCAGAAACACATGAGTCTTCATAGGTGTGTCCTCATGCTGCTGTTGGTAGTAACTTAAAATAGATCGCAGAAATGTAGCCTTAAAGTGGAATAAACCTTCCGAATTAGTGTGCAATAGTTTTGCACTTGTGTGTATGTGGGGAAATGGACCTAAATTAGTATGCTTTGCGTTTTGGTAAAATGAGTATGTTTTGGATGCATGCATCAGGAGCAAAGGCATTAAATTAAATTTACATTTCTGACATGATTAGAAATTTCAGGGAACAAGTCTGAGACAGAAAAATGAGAGTTTAATATTCATGCTCATTTCTGTGTTCATTTGTGTATTCTTTCCTCTCTACTTGTTGTATACCAGCGAACACTAGTACTGCTTGCAAGTGTGAATGTGTATGTTTCACATGCATTTCCAGGCTCATAGAATCATAGAATGCTTTGTGTTGGAAGGGACCCCGAAGATGATCTAGTTCTAACACCCCTGCCATGGGCAGGGACACCCTTCACCAGACCAGGTTGCCCAAAGCCCCATCCAACCAGGCCTTAAACGCTTCCAGGGATGGGGCTTCCACAGCCTCTCTGGGCAACCAGTTCCAATGCCTCACCACCAGTAAAGAATTTCTTCCTAAAGTCTAATCTAAAGCTGCCCTCTTTCAGCTTAAAGCCATTGTCCCTTGTCCTATCACTACACCACTCCCTGGTGAACAACCCCTCTCCCACTTTCCTGTAGGATCCCTTTAAGTATCGGTACACTGCAATTAGGTCACCGTGGAGCCTCCTCCAGGCTGAACAAGCCCAACTCTCAGCCTGTCTTCATAAGAGAGGTGCTCCAGCCCGTGGTCATCTTTGTTCTACAAAAGTTTTTTACATTTCCAAATTGTTTGCTTTTTCCCAGTTCTTCTGTTATTTGTGATTTTTTGGTTTTCTCTTTCAGAATAGAAATGTACATCCTCGAATTTGCTTCTAATTAACATTTTTTTGTATTTATTTATAAATTATGTTTTCAGAGAGTATGATCTGGACCTGTCTTCCAAATATTGTCTTTATATGGTTGTGCTATAATAAGTATGTTGAATAAATGATAGTCTTTGATTTGTGAACCCACCAATGTTTTCTCTTGAAGTCATAGCAGATGTTAGTCTGCTGAAGCATTGTGGCTTTTTCAGTGTGTAGTTGGCTGCACTGACAATATTCAACAGAAAAGTCTTGGAGTGGCTCATTTCTGCCTTCTGCTGGCACAGGAGCTGTAAAATTGTTCTGTGAGCTGGATTCCAGCTGAAAAACAACTTTCTGCTGGTTTTTTTTTTCCCAGCTGCATTTGTTCAGTCACTTGTTTTTTGCATGTCAGTATAAAAACGTGTGTTGGCATCATACTGGAAGATAGCACTAAGACCAATGGCTGGAGAGGAAGAGGGAGTTGAGGGCAATTTGCGTTTTGTTTGTGTTTTCTGGCAGAAGTGCTGT
This sequence comes from Zapornia atra, assembly GCA_013400835.1. NCBI lineage: Eukaryota > Metazoa > Chordata > Aves > Gruiformes > Rallidae > Zapornia > Zapornia atra. Next base: position 9,754 of record VZTU01005555.1, on the reverse strand, counting down.
CTTAAATACACATCAGCTATAGCCTCAGTTGCCCTTGGGAATCCTGTAGAAATAATCCAGAGAACCCCTCACGGCTGAAAATCTGATTTAAATCCTTATTTTAATTGTACTCATTATCTAAATATTTTATTTGTGTAATAAATTGAAAGCAGAGCTGGCATAGCTGTGCACACAATGCTAAAATTGGGGCCAACAGATAGGAAGGTCAGTTCCTTAAAATACTTTAAAACTGTGGATATTTGATGTAGTGTGGTATTGAAAGGAGAACTGTTCAAAATGTTGTAGACTTAAACAGCGGCCGTGTATAATGAACGAGGGTTGCAAGAAAAAGCTGTTGTGTGGGACAACTCTATAGTGTGCATTCTCAAAACTAGGTAGCCTCCCATCCCTGTAACAGTTCTTGCACCATTAAGTGCCTAAATTATAGATTTAAATGCTTGGCTGTTCTGTTGTTAATCGTTCAGTCAAAACTACTTTTAAAAACATATGCTGGTTGAATGCTTTCAGGAGCAAAATCAGCATGAAAACAGTCGTTAGGAGGAAGTAGTTGCTGTGGTGTAAAAATATTTTTCCTCTCATGTTTTTGAAAGATTGCTGCTAGTTAGCATGTTTACTACTGGTTGTACCGTATTGAAGAACTGCTTGTGGATTGTATGGTCCAGATGTCGAGGAGGGGAACTCAAAACTTTGCAGCAGTTTCAGGAATCTTTGGTGGTGAACTGAAAACAAATCTTGTTGACTTGATTTCAAATGATGCCTCTGAAGCTGGAGTCATGGCTCAGTGCCCCAGTGGTAGAGACTTTTCAGTTGAATGTGTTTTCCTGCTTTTCCCATTACGGTTTCTCAATCACCAGCTGTGTGCAAAAATCCCAAGAAAACAGGAAAAGAAAAAATCTTTAGCCTAAACATTCCCTTTGAGGTCTCTGCTTTCCATTCTCAGCTGAGGAGACACTTTTTCCTGTAATAACTTGATCTGTCATGAGCACTGCGAGCAGCTCGGTGAGTCTAATAAAACCAGACTGATCTTGGCATAAGAAGAAAACAGTGGGAGTTTACAGGCACGGGATAAATACTGGTGGCTGTAATGCTGATTTGTGGAAACTAACCTCACAACTCACAAAGACTGTTATAAAGAAGGTATGTTTATTTGTTGCCGGGTGCAGGGGGGGGTCGCTCCTCCACAAGCGTGTGCACCAAACACTGCAATTCACCTTAACTATATACAGTAGAATGTTACATATTCATGGGATTTTGCAGTACACCTATACATATGCATCACCTGTACCCGCTTTGTATTAAAATTAGTTCCAGGAAGTCATTTCCATAAACTCCTCCCAATTGTGCCTGCGCACTGTCTTCTGGTGGTGGTTGTAGGGGGTCTCAGTGATGAAGGCTCAAAGTTTTCATCAGGTTGAACTTCTCATCTCCTCCCCCTGGCACATGCGTAGTTGTGATTGTTCCAGCTGGGAACAATTAACCTTGGGATCCTTCCTCCTTATCAGTCTCAGGTTTCATCATCCTTGGGATGCTTCCTCCTTATCAATCCTGAGTCCGCTTTAAATTCTTTCAAGAACACTACTCAAGACCAACTATACTAGAAACAAGTTGTTTAAACAAGCCATTGTTTATGCAAGATCATCTCTGACGTACTCACTATGGCACTTCAAACCATCCTGTTAGCAAAACCCCCCTTAACCCTTTACAAGCATCTTATTAGCAAGCCCCCTTTATCAGTGCCAGATTGAATTTTGTACATAGTTTCAATTTGCTTGAGCTTAATTTGCCTGAAGTATCACAGGTGTAGATGTACTGAATAAATGACAGGATTGTAATTTAAGTAGTTGACTTCCCTTTAGTAGTTAGGCTGTAGGTCTGGTTTTGGGTCCCTCAGTACTTGATCACTGCTTTGCAGTGTATGTCACTGTATGTGCTGTCCCTGTGCTTGAAGAGATCCTCCTCTGAGACTGGTGTGTGCCTTGCAAGGTGGCTAGAGGAAGGGTGGGCTGGGAACAGCATGTAACATTTTTTAATTTTGGGGGTTTATTTCTGCTTGAAAAAAAGAGCATTGCCTTAGCATTTGATGAGAACAAGGACTATTATGGAAAGTGGTCCAAACTAACGCTTCTCTTGTAGATTTAGTTGAACTGCAAAAATCACTGTTTATAAATAGAGATTGTTTCAGGTTCTTCATCCTTAATGGGAAATAAATGTCATAAGTGGTTTGCTTATCTGTGTACTTATGTTAGAGATTTCTTTGACAGCACAGCATGAGTCAGTAACGTGCCTCTTCAAGTTCTGTGCACTTCTGCACAAGCAGAACTTGTGGCTGAGAAGTTTTGGAGGCAGACACCAGCCGTGTTTTATACTGAAATGCAACAGCTACAACTCAAATGAAACAGTTCTAAAGATAAAGGAGGGCTGGGGGCCTCTGGGGGTTAGGATTTTTTTCTTTCAATGGACCCAGGCATTATTATAATTTCTGTAAGAAGTTGTACATTACCTGAAATGCCTTGTGTTAGATCAGTGTTGTATTTGATCAGCTTCACTGCTTGGATGTAAGAAAGAAACTAACAAGGGCCATATTTTTCGCTGAGATACTTACACTCCCCCAGCAATAATACAGTATAGCTTTGTTCATTTTTACAATTTTTAATTTGAGTTTCAGCTGAAATTTATCTCATGTTGCTACTTGCTTGTAACCTATTCAAGTCCATCGTCATCAAAATCAGTACACTGTGTATTGAATGTGTAATTTTTTGTGGTTATAAAACTGATCACTGAAAAAAGATAGCTGGATATTAAAACTTGAAATAGAAAAAAGAAGGAAAAATGTGGCTTTTTCTTAGCCATTCAGAGATGTCTTTCTGGTGTATGAGATCTTTTTCAGTGAAATGGAACCATTCCCCAAAACAGGTACAGGATGGCTTTAATTTTCCAAGGATACTTGACCAAGTATGGGACATACTGGATACTCATGCCTAATCCAAACAAAAGGGTAAAACATAATGGTTTAAGGGGAAGCTGAAGCCTTCTGAATTGTACATTTTATAAAATAGTAGTTTGGGGGTGAGAGACAAATCTAAACTGTCAGCCAAGTTATGTTTTAAAGTTCTCTGCTGCAGCAGTCAGTGAAAGACTCACTGTATTCTGACAAGAGACTAGAGCACTATGTGATGATAGCTACATGCTTTAGTGCACAGGGAATTCACACACTGGAATGACAGGTGCTTTATTCCACTTAGGTAGAATGAATTAGATTTACCGCTTCATTGTAATCGGTATTAACCAATTAAAGCTCTGTCTGAAGATGACAAAACTGTAAACATATAGGACCATGGGCTGAACCTGTGATGCATCTTGTGAGCCTTTTTGCAGTCTAAGAACATTATAATGATTAAACTTAATTTCCATCCCATTAAAATGTGGTGTACAAGAAAAAGAAAGGCTTTTTGTTTCGCAGGTGGGTTGATAGTCAGTCTGCACAATGGAAATCAGGGTTGTTGGGATTCTATTCTCCATTGCACTAGGATCCCTTGCACTAGGACTGGCTCTTAGCTGGATGAGAGATCTAAACCAAACCAAACCGAACATCTCTTCTGCTGCCTTTGCTTTCGGCCTGATTTGGATCTACCTGTGCTGACTGCAGTGAGCTGGGAGGGCTTTGCCTGGCATACTGGAGGGCCGGGAGCTGGTGATCCCAACTCGCTGACCTGATCCATTTCCACTGCTGCAGATTTGCATCCTTGGTCCAGATATTTTCTTTCCTGAGAAGATTATGCCAATATTTTTCTGTGAAACCAGCAGAGGGAGTAACCGGCTCTCAGCAGTGTCCTCCCGTGATGGGAGAACTCTAAAGGCAGTGCATATAAAAACATCAGTGTACCCCAGTGAGGCATATCCCAAGTATATACAGTTTCTGACAGGAAAATGCCCTTTTTTGGCTTTGAGCTTTAAAAAACTGAACCTCTCCCTATTAGAAGTTTTCATTCAGGAAATCTACAAAGAAATATCCCTGTAGAGTAAATGATGGATGTGCTGCAGGTCTTTACCCCCATTTCATTTTGACCAGCTAACCCCTATTGATGTGAACACAAGTGTATTAATACTGATGGTTTTTAACTCAGAAGATGCCTCTGACAAATTAGAGACCAAATTGAATGAGAGTTCGGCAAAATATAATTTGTATTTTTAAGTTAGAACTTGCTGTGACTGCTTCAGGCTTTCCTTGTAGCTGTATCTTAAATATGTAGCAGATAAAGAATAATTTGTTGCTCTTAAGACTGATACTTCATGAAAGTCCATCAGTAAAATTTTGTCTGATGGCTTCAGTGAAAATAGGGCTGTTCGTAATCACACCAATATAATGTCTAGATGGAATTGTTAAGGTACTGTTGGATAGAACTGGGTATTTCAGAAGATGGCAGCAAGAGAATCTGTTCGTGAGACACCAGTGATAGCTGTGGTTTTGTTACGTGAAAGGAGGTAGTTTGAATATTTGGATAATAAGAGAGAAGGGGTTGTATTTGACAAGACTACCTTTGCAGATAAGGCTACACTGGCATGTAATTTGTCATTTAAAAAACAGAAAGGGAGGGGGGAGTAGGGAAAAAACCAAGATGTTTTGCTTCTATGAAAAATCTACTTAGGATAACTGAAATGTTTTCTTTTTTCTTTCGCTTAAAGAGTTCCACTATTGCCCAATAACCACATTGGCAGAAAGTTACTGATAAATTCACCTGAGTCAATGCTGGGAATAGCTGAAAGTTCGAAGTATCACAGTTTCAATCTAGAAGCAAGTCGTCTGTTTAGGATTGCCTGTTTGGGGGCTTGAGGTTTTTTCCTCTGGAAGTCCCTTGTCAGTGCTTCAAACAGCTTTTCTGTTGTAATGAAAGCAGGTTGTACTATCTAGGAAGTAAACATAGACACCTGTCTAAACAGGAAATTTGTATCTGTGTGGAAAGGGGTATGAATCTGTGAGACTTTGACAGCGATAATTTCATTTGTACAGTTCTGCCTAAACAGCTGGATTTTGTTATATGGACAGTTTTCTGAGAGTAGGATAGAAAGGAAGAGGATTTTTTAATACTTCCTTTCTTCTTCACCTCTTTTTACTTTCTATAAAGGTGTGGACTGCATCTTCTGAGTATTTATTCAAGGTATCTGCAAAACTTCTTGAAGTGGGATATTGTGGTTGTGTTTTTTGAAGGATTATTTCTTCATGCCATGGTGGTGTACTTTCTTTTGTGTAAGAATTAACCGACTTTGTAACAGAAATTGTATCTTGTCTAATCAGTCAATAAAACATTCTACAAAATCTCATTATTCTTTGAGTTTTTTGTAGCTTTCTCTTTGCAATTCTTACTGTGTTTGTTAATCCAGTGATCTGTTTTATTCTGTTTCAGTCAAAAGACAAAATGATGAGAGGATCACGCCGAGGGTGTGTTAGACTCAGGGTAAGTGTTGTTTTATTCAGTACTTAATGACTTACTGCGTATATAATACGGCCTAATGGAGAGAACTGCAAGGAGATTTTTGAGGTTTGGGCTCTGCTCCTGACTCTGCAAAACAGTGAAAGGTATTTAAAGAAAGAAAACATTAGAGATCTAGTGAAATGCTGGGCTAATTACATTCTGTAATTTTATATATTGCATAAAAATATTATACATCTTATACATTGTATAAAAAAGCATGATATGACAGAGTAGTGGGTTGGTAGCAGCACGCTATGAAAAAATTGCTGGTGTCAGTTCTCATTTCTTTGTATGTGGAGATACATATGTATGTACATAAGTTCTGTACCTACACAAGTCATTGCAAAACTGCTTCCTTCTGTCCTGATGTGCCTTTATTCTCTTCCCGTGTCCTTCATTCTGCCAGTTTGGCCTGCCACTTAACTGTGCTTGAGCTTAGGGAAGCAAAGGAGGACTGGAAAGGCAAGGAAGAACAGAGCAAGCAAAGGTTTTGAAATACCAGCTGGAGGGGCTAGAAATTAGGGAAACAGAGATAAAAAGACGCAGAATGGGAAAGCTGAGTGTTACCTGTTTGAGGCGCTCCAGCTTGGGACATTTAACCTTGAGTGCTGCCTTTAGTTTGAAATGACAGTACTGAAGTGAGGTGGGAATGCTGTCGTGTCTTTGCACATGCCCAGATTCTACCTTGTGGTCATAACACATACCAAAAATATTTCTTGCCCAGTTCTTTTTCTGTATTTTTTCCCATTCCTCATAGAATCTCTAGTTCCAGTATGCAACAGTCTTGTGAGGGGCTGATGTAAATAGGGAGAAGGGCTCAGGAGGATAAGGCATGTGAATGGGAACATTTTGAGTCTTGAGGTAAGAGAAGCATAGGGAAGATGATCTGTGGTCTGACACAAAATGTGGTGGGTGTTGCAACAGAACTCTGCTTCTCCCAGTTATTCCTTCCTTCTGTTGTTATTCCTTTCTCATCCTTCCGTGGGCCTAATAAAGGGGTACCTAGAACCTTCTGAGACTCATACGGAGAATCTCCATTCACTTGGATTTCAGATTACTTTTGTTTGTACTTTCCCATGTTTAATGTATTGATATCTTAATTTAGAATTTCCTTAAGGCTAATGTAAAGTCAAACAACTGGCTAGAACATGACATTCCAGAAGATTCAAGATGATTTTTGCATTGGGCCAAAAAATCTAGTATGAAAACCCAAACCATGCCAGCTTTAATAGTGTTGTGAGTCTGTCAGTGTGGAGGCTGGCCTCAGCTTGTCAGTTTAGGAAGTATTAAAAGTGAACAGTCTGTTCAATACTGCATGATCCATCTTTATATGTATTTAACATAAAACAATCCCTTTCTCTTCCCCCATCTGCCACTCTCCAACCCCAGATTACTCTTTGGAGTTTTCTGAAGATTGGCTGACTCCCCCATCCTTTTTTTGATTATGTGTAGGTTTGGGGTTTTTTTTGAGGGAGGAAGGATTCTTTCTTTTTTTCTGCCTTTGTAAAGCAGCTCTTCTGGCAGATGACAGTGATATCAATAGCTGAACAGATGGGCTTCTGCAGTCTGAAATTCTATCAAAGAGGTTTTCTGTTTGGGGTAATTGTTGATATGTAACTGTAGGTGTGAATATAAACAAACATGTAATTTAAGTAATTTGGCTAAAATACTTCCTTTCTTCTTCAATGGATTTTACAAAGCTTGTTCCTCACCTTTTTACTCTTGATACACATTTCATAGGCCTGAAGTTTCATCTTCAAATTCTTTTGTTGAATGTCATAGTGTACTTAGGAGGTGTGTTAATAGAGGAATATATGTCATCTGTGCTATGCTTAAGTCCTGCTTAAGTTTTCTTAAATATGCACTTAACACTCAAACATTAATTTTCCTGTTACTTGTTCATATGTATTATCTGGATGACAACAGAAGCACCTTCTGGCCCATGTCATGTCACTGGCACCCTACAGCATTACCAGATAGTCTCTGAATGTAATGATGTTATGGTGGTAACTAAGCACCACACAGCTGCTCATTCACTCCCCCTTCAGTAGGATGGGAGAATAGATAAAACCTCACAACTAATGGGCTGAGATAGAGGCGGTTTAATAGGGTAACAAAGACAAGAATAACAGCAACAATAGTAATAATAATAATAATAATAAATATATAAAACAAGTGATGCACAAATGCAGTTGTGCCAATTCACCTGTGGAGGAAAAAAAAGCCAATGCCCAATCTGTTTCCAAGCAGTAATCTCACCCCCTGGCTAGCTTTCCCAGTTGTATATAGATCATGGTATACCCCTTTGGTCAGGTGGGGTCAGCTGTCCCAGGTGTCCCCTCCCAGCTTCTCATGCACCCTCCCCGCCAGCCTCCTCACTGGTGGGGTGGGGTGAGAAGCAGCGAAGGCCTTGGCTCTGTGTAAGCACTGCTCAGCAGTAACAAAAGCATCCCTGTGTTAACCAACAGTGCACAAATCCAGACCACAGCCCCATACCAGCTACTGTGAAGGACATTATCCTAGCCAAAACCAACATATTCTCCACCCCTTATTCCATACCATTTATGTCATGCTTAGGTACCACACTATCGAATACAACCTCATTAACCACCACCCTTCTTCCCATCCTTTGATATAGTGCCCAGGTATCATTCCCTTAGTCTGTGGATGGCCCCTGTCAGATATCCACAGAATGTCCTCTGAGTTACTTTACGGTGTCTGTGACTTTGGGCTCCATTTGTCCTAACAGCCTCTCAGGGCAAGGGGGGATGGTGTGTGGTATTGGATTGTTGCATGCTGCATCTGGAGCTTCTAGTTGGTGTATGTGGCCTGTATGGTCTGTGGGTTGAAGATGTCAATCTCCAGGAAGTTGCTGGCCTTTCATTGCTGAAGACAGGTCTGCTTTCATCACCTTGGCACCTTGCTCAGTTTCATGCAAGTTCATTCTTCATTAATATGGGTGTTTCTTACTGCAACACCATTGTTATGGCACACAGGAATCATAGTAGTGTTAACAGAGTATTATGTAGCAATTAACATCATGCAATATAAATAATTGGTGATTATCACTCCAGATCAAATCCCCTTGAGGTACACATTTTGCATTTTTCACCATCCATCAGTCAGTATAGAAATGAAGTACTGGCCCCTTTTGTCATTCAGCATGGTCAAAGAACAGATGGATGCCTTTCATTTCCACAAACTGGCTTGATTCACTTTCTCCTTCTGCAGTTTCTGCGACTTGTGTAGGACTCCACACAGCAGCCTTCTGCCTCCAGTGTTTTCCCACAATGCAACAGGACCCAGAGGGCACATTGCTTCTTGTTTTCTGCCAGTTTATTATATGGTGATGCCTCTTCAGCACACATCACCTCCTCCTCTGACAACTTTACAAAATCTTTGTATTCTGGACAGTCCATGATCACTTCCATGATTTCTAGGTGATTGGGGTTTCCTATTCAAGCCTGCTATGTGATCAGTGCAACCTATTTGCTCCACATAGCATCAGTTGCATGATGTGTAGAGGAGACCCTCCCTTTGAACATCCACCCCAGCACTGGCAGTCAGGGTGCCAGGAGGAGCTGGGCTTCAGTACCAGCCACCTCCAAAGCAGCTCAAACCCCTTCATATGCTGCCAATTTTCCTTTTTCAGTTGGAGTGCCGTGGGCCTTGTGTCCTCTGTATCCCCAGTTCCAAAACTCAGGGCTCAACCTCGAGTCTTTCCTGGTGGTTTCTGCCAGAGACTCCAGGTAGGGCCATTCTTGCCAGCTGTGGTGTAGAGCACATTTTTTACATCTGGTCCTGCCAGGACTGGCCCAAGGGCTACTGCATGGGCTGTTTCCTGTTTAATTTGTTCAAAGGCATGTTGCTCTTCAGGGCTCCATTCAAAATCATTCTTCTGGGTCACTTGATAAAGACGACTCACACTCAGACTGTAATTTGGAATATGCATTCTCCAAAAACCCCCAGTGCCTAAGAAAGCCTGTGTTTCCTTTTTGCTTGTTGTTGGAGACATAAATACTGTTGTGTTGGTCACATCCATTGGGATCTTGCCCATCTTGCCATTTTATTCCTAAAAACTGGATGTCCTGGGCAGGTCACTGTTTGCTTTCACTTGGAGGGTTGTCCAGTACACCTGGAATTGACTGCACCAGGGGTGGAAACACAACCCCACATTGGGTGCCAAAAAGGACTGTCATGTTTTAAATCTAGCTGATAACTAAGGTTTATGCAGCCTCACTCCCCAGCCTCACCCCCTGGCAGTGGGATAGGGGAGAGAATGG
>VZTU01005552.1:43253-68303 GCA_013400835.1 Zapornia atra | reverse complement strand
GGAAAGGAGGGGAGTCGCCCCCGGACCGGGAGGTGTCGGCCGCAACAGCATCTTTCGGAGCCGCCTGGGTTTTCCCCTTCGGCGGGTGGGAGTGCCGTGAGCCGGCGGGTCCGGCGACCTGCGGGACCCCGGTGTTCAGAGTGCGTTCACGCCTCGATGGGGACGCTTGGCATTCGCGGCTTGTAGGGCCGGGGGGGCAGACAACTCGCACGTTGGCACTCTGCTTGCCAGCCTGCCAGACGTCTGAAAATGTCCGCAGTAGGCAGAATTCTGCTGCCATCCCTGACCTTTACTCATAACCGGTCGCTTTCGTGCTGCCCTGCTCTTAACGCCCTTTCGGTGAGAGCCGGGCTTCAACCGCCCTTCCCCACATGCATTTTACTAACGTACGTCTCAAACAGACCATGCAGTTACACGGTGCTAGAAATTAAGTGGGTTATAATTTGCCTTTGATTCGCAGGCAGTTCTGTGGCAAAGACCGATGACTGCCTTTCCTTAAGACTTAAAAAATAGAGCCATTCAATGATCCTTTGTCTAATGACGGTGGAAAATACCAACATCCGCAGACCAAGCCAAATATAAGCATGGAGGGTAGGGAGTCCATGCGTGGATCTGCTTTTTTCTGTGAATCAGAGCTGGAACAGACAAGAAATAGCCTCAGGGTGGGGTTTTATGTTCAGCATAAGACCAGCGTAAGTGTGTGCCGTCCCTGAGACGTGGTGGCGGGTGTGGACATGAGCAATCCCATGGGCATACAGTCAAATCAGGGCATTGATCCAGCTGGAAATTAATCTTGCAACAAATTATTAGTTTCCATCTGAGTCAGCTTCATAATCCGGCCAAGCCAAGCCCTAGTGGCACAGGACCACCACTTGCCACAGTAGGATGCAGATGGCACTAAGCAGATCAGGAAACCACACCTTGAGAAATGCTACTGGTGCAGCCTGCAGATAAGAGAAAGCTTTCTGAGCTCTCTGCTGCTTAGAAGTGTGCTTTGGAATTCAGAAATGGAAATTACCTCTTGGAAATTGTTCTTAGTACAGCTGCAGAAAGAGGCCTTTGGATATGCATTTTGTAAATAATTAAAAGATGTTCTTTAAGCAATTTTCATGTACGCGGTATGTTTCCGTCTTGATACAGACACATGCAACATCATCCAAAGTACTGACTTACTTCTCGAGTCAAGAGAAGTACAAATATTTTTCAAGATACTCAGAAGGTGTACCTGACCTCTATCTAAACACCAACCTTGTCATGCCAAAGGGGTACAGAAAGAGTCACCCAGGAAACTGATTTGGCGGGGGGGGGGTTCACCTGCCTGCATTGGCACCTTGTTCTGCACAAAGTCTGGGCTCAGTACCATGCTACAACTCCACCTAGAAAACACCATGTCTTTCTGGAATTAGCTTTTTAAAGAAATTATTTATTATTTAGTGGTAATAACATTTTGTACGACCAAAGAATACAAGTCAAAGAGGTGAGAAAAGGCTTCACAAGTAATAAAGAAGTAATTCCCTCTTCAGGAGACAGCAAAGTAGTCTAGCTGGCTGCCATGAACCCAGCAGAATGAACACGTCAGGTAAAAAATAAGGTTATATGGCTTTCCAGTGGGACTCAGAGCACTTTGGTGGTATTGGGGATACCACAGAGGCACATACGCCAAAACAGCAGTAGCGCTGTGGCTCTAAAGGTGCTCTCTACCCAAATGATACGAACACTGCTGCGCAGCAATGCTATCCATGGTAATAATATTTCATCCTGCCCTGATCAACCTATCCCAGCTCCATGTCTTGCCCTACTTTCATCCCCATGCTCCTCCCCACTGGCAGAGCAATGCTTGCCACTCTCTGCTTTAGCAGCTGAGAGACAGATCATACATGCCATAGGGACAGCCTAGCTAGTAGGTGGGAAAAAAGCACTACTTCTGCTCTTTTGTCAGGACTCACATTAATAAGGCTGCTGTGAGGCTGTAGGATCATGTTCAGGTTCCTTGAACTTGCCTCACTTAGACAGTTTACATCTTGGCTGTATGTACACTCTCCTCTATGTCTACATAACAATAACAAACCAGGTCAATGAACTCAAATGCGACCCAGCCAGAGTGAAATTACATGTTGTAAATTAGGCAATCTGGCATCCCTTCGGTATTGGCACATTCCTTCTCTCCTCCACACACCTCACTGTCTATACACCAACTCTGGTCCTCAGCGGGCCCTTGACTCCAGTCAACCCATCTCGCCAACAGAAAAATGACACAGGATAAAGGAAAACTGTTTTGACGGCTGAGTTGCATTGACTCTGATAAGGAGTGGGCCTGTCTCAGAGGAGCACGAAGGAAAGCCTAGGGGCTCTCAACATCATGCAAAATTATTGTGTCTACCAACAGTATCTCACTTTTGCCTCAGGACACGCACTGACTCAGCTATTCATTTCATTTTGTGTCATTTTTCCTCCCTTTTTCCCCCCTCTATTTTTTTTTACTTTCTTTTCAGCTACTGTTATTTTTGTCTCGTTTTTAGCTACTAAGCTCTGGAGGCAAGGATCATCTTTATTCTGAGTCTACAGAGCCGAAAGTAGAAAGAGGGACCGATTCTGAGCCCAATAGGGTTGAAAAGCTCAGCACAATTGTAACACAAGTCTTCAGATTTTTTAAAATCCTGCAAAGGCTCACAATGTCAGTAGATGGTGCTATATGCACATTTTTAAGAATACTTCTTGCCCGAGGTTTACCCAACCAAAAACGTTTCCTTTGTGTTTGAGTGCGATAACCCTCGAAACCTAGAAGGCACGCACTTTAAGAAACATTTGCCTTTTATCAGAGAATAGTGCAGAGACCTCAAGACTTTCCACTCCTTGGCATCATGTCATACAGTACTACCTGTACCATGGGACAGATCTGCGTGCTTGAATGGGTGCAAGGCTTTGATATATGCAGGTGCTGTAGTTCTGACATTTCATGATATATTTTTAAAAGTGTGAGGAACCATTCTTTGTGCCCTTTTCTCTTTTGAGAAGTCTCTCGAATTCCCTCTCTAACCCTAATTAATCTTAGTTTCCTTCAAACAACCTCATGTATTGTTCATATGGAGCTCACATACAACATCTTGCAGACAAACTGTGGTCATCTGGACCAGCTTTCCTGTATCTCAGCACCGGATTGATTCTTCCTGTCGTTTCATCTTTGAGATGAAAATATTTTATTCCTTTAGATACTTAAATTTTCCCTACTGCTGCCAAATGAAACTGTATTAAGGAACCATATGATTAAAGCTATATTGCAGGCCTCTCTTTTGTGGGAGAGCAGAAGATTACATTTTAAAAAGATGAATCAATATTTACCTTTTATTTCTGTGGAAAGCGCTTTTAAGTGTAATGTTTTCAGAAGACTAAGGCTGAAGGAGAAAAAGGCTTCAAAATCTTATTATAAAGCCAATCTCAAAAGCTCAGTTAGCAACAGAGGCTTTTTACCTGTTACAGAGATAGATCGTTTTACGGCAAAAAAAACCAGCTATCAAATTGATCATATTCCTTGAGGAACACAAAGAGGATGTGAGCTGCATGATGAGAAGAACAGAGAAGGGGAAAAAAAGTACAATATTCTAGAGAGGAAAGCGAGATACTGCTTAGTACAGTATGTGCCTTGTAACTTCTAGCAGCCCTGAAGAACAATAATTTCCATTAAAAAAAAAAAAAAGATAATCAGTTTCTCAGTGTGCAATAGACTTCTGTGAATTCCGAAGCATAATGGGGCCATATGCAAATAATAAGGATGTGTGGGTTTCTGTTCAGACTGCAGGGATCCTGAAAAGGCTCACTCTGCAGTTTTAAAAATCCTGGCCTCCTTGTGCCAGATGCTGACTATACGTATGCATATACATTGTAATGCAATTCAGCACACTTCTTCCCTAGGAAAGAATCACACCTTTTTCCTTTTGCCTTTAAAAAATTAATTTACATGGCATTATAGACACATTTTGTCTTTGTCTGCCATGAATGATTTCATGCCCGTATATAGCTACACACATGCAGACAGTTGAACTATCTAAAGCCTCATTTTTCAACAATGCCATGAGCTAATTCCAACAGGCTGTAAGGGGAGGAATACATTATCCAGTAAACAGGGTTAAAAATCACTTATGCTCAGCTCTGAACCTTGTGAAGGTTTTTTTCTTCTTGGGGTCACATACTGTTATCAACCTAATTGTCATATTTCTATAACAGATTGTAGACAGTGATTGCTCGACACAAATTCTTTATCACAAATGGGTGCACAAAGAGACTACATCTCCTCTAGTTCCTATAGGATTGTCTAAGAAAGAGCCTATAAAAAAAGCTCTCTCCTTCCGTGCCACACAGGGATGCAGAGAAATGTTTTGGCTGCCTACCCTGAATGTAAAGCCATTGAACTCATCTCTTTTCCTAAATTCCAGTCCCTTCTCTCCTTTTTAAAACCAGATGAAACATGGAGCACATCAGAAAATATTGGAAGGGAATCCTTTTTTCTCACTTTTCCCAATTCTTAATATGTCTTTCTGTAAGAGAAAGACAGAATGTTTGGCCTCACCTTTGCTCCAGACTAAGGGTTTTTCTTGCACCAAGTACTGGTACAAGGTTTCGGTTTTTTAATTATTGTGACAGAATTTATTACTATAACAGAAACAGAAAAACTCTGTTGACATCATAGCTGAAACCAGGGAGGTTCTTTCCCCATGTCGCTTCTCAGGTTTTTTACATTTAGAACTGCCTGGTTTAATCCCTGGGTTGTGGAGGGCAACAGGAATGCTTTGGGTTATCAGCCTCACAGTAAAGTCTCAACTCTATCAATCAGTAACTGCAATGGTAAAAACATTATGGGAGACTTCTCCAAAGCAGTTTTGTTACTCTTTTCACGTCACATGTTGGTAACTCTGAGGTGAAAATACCAGAGAGCCATTTACAGTAGTGCTTTCATCAGGGCTAGCACTGATGTTTCTTGTCAGGTCTGGGGAATAGTAAACTAGCTTCAGGAAAAAAAAAAAAAAGAACCAAACCAGGATAAACAAGGCCTTGTTGATGAAAGTGTGACCAAGAAGGATAAAAAGCAGATTTGCTAACACTGACCTCATACACGTCATTCCTCAAAGGCCAGCTCTGCCCCAGCAGGACAGCACCAGGCAGGACAGACAAAGCAGCTCTTGTCATGTCTTGTCACTGGTACAATAATGGGTATCAGGAAGGACTGCACAATGCTGCTTATTTTGTCAGAACAGACTGAATGACACTCTCTGCCTAACTCAGTAGATACCTATTGTTGGCGACTGTTAGTCATTATTCTTTGTCTCTTGCTCCCTGTTATCTTACTTCCTTTTCTCCCAATACTTTTTTGTTTGCTTCACAATTATTTTCCCCTCTTTTTTTAATATTTAGCGTTTTCCCTTCCTAACCTGTCATTCAATCCCCTTTCTACCTGTCTCTTCCTTGTTAGGCCACGCCATTCTGTGCCCTGTTTTCCTTTGGTCTTGCCTGAGGGCAACTATTTGTTGTTTCCAGCTCATCACAAAATGACATCTCTCCCCTCTCTCCCAAGCCTTCATGGGCCCTCTGTAATCAGTCCCCACGTATTCCATTTTTGTCTCTCACCTTACTGTCAGTCTTAATTTCAGTCTTTTGTTCTCCTAATGACCTTCTCACTGGCTTCTTGCTCACTTGAATTTCACAGCTGGCAGGTAGACACACTCTTCTGAGTTCTTCCCTGAAAACCTGAGGTGTCTCCTAGCACATCCTATGACAGCCAGTAATATTATCTCATCACCTGGAGCATGAGACAATGTGATGACCACTAACCTGGTCTGCTTGAGGCAACATTCACAAGCTTGCCAAACAGTAACTGGGTGTCCTTGGTCTTCCTCCACGGATCAGGTGATCCTTGCCAGACCAGCATCCTAAAGAGTTTCTGACCAGAGGGGGGAATCTCATTCAAAATGATCAAAGACAAGACAAGAAAAAAAAACCCTCCATGTTATTTCTGATATATGTTTGCCAGAGAAAAAGCTGAGTTTGACAGATGCCATCAGCCAGCATTAAAGCAATCAGCAAAGGCATTATTTAATAGCCAAGGGCAGCTCTTCAAACATGATAACATCTGACTCAAAACCAAAGCTGCTTCCACCTCCAGGTGAACCTGTTGTGACACTCACATTACAGCACAGCTGCATGGGAGCAGCCACCCTAGGACACATCCTATGTTTCACTCAGTCCCAAATGACTGCTTGCCCAGTGGTCCAACCAAAAAAACCCCAAACCAACGTGCAGACCATGCTTCCAGACAAGCCATCTCCATGTGGTTCATCACACCATCTCTCTGGATCTGCGGATGCTGAATGTGCAACACCAGGACAGCTGCCGGAGGGGAAGCCATGCCTCCCCCTGAGCCCCTACTCCCTCAGCTGTCCCAACACTCCCTCAGTGCAGCCCCAGGGCAGACAGATGAGGGAACAGATCCAACAGACCTGCATTTCGTGCAGGAGCAGTTTCCAGCCAGCTCACTTGAACCAGCTGGATAGGAACATAGGGAGAGTAGCACCTCGCTTTTCAGCAGCAGTGCAGTGTTAGATTGGCGTAAACCATTCAGGAGGCCTTTTGGGGCATCACTAATGGATATTTCAACCTGCATTTTGGCAAAGATGAGCCCACAGGTGCATTACAGTAAAGCATCCTGCTGTGAAAACCCAGTGGGCACACCAGGAAAAAATGATGTGTTTCCTGCTGTGGCTTTTTAAAGATTAGCATGGTGTTTTTCACTGAGGGATGGGACATCCATCGGGCAAATGCACTGAGCCTGTCTCAGCACAAATGCAGCTGGGATAGCCTGCATCGCCCCAGAGGTCTGCACAAAGCATGCCTGCCTACAGATAACAAAAGCACTTGTCCACCACCTTCTAGCCAGCACAATGTTATGATGTTGACCAGGCCAGGCTGTAATCTGAAATGAAGGCTAATGGAATAGCATTTGGATCTCCATTAGTGCTTTATTGAGTTGCAATAGTCCCGTGGTCAAGGCAAAGATAATATGATACTGTGAGAGGTTATATCTCTGTAAGCAGAAATTAGAACTGCACTTCTTTATTTGAGAGCAAACAAGCCTTCTGTTGCAATGCAGGGAACACAAGACAGCTACTTGTAATGTTTGTGAGCAGGCCCAGTATCAGCTCTCAGAGAAGACCTGAGTACTGTTATGAGGTCTGGTCCTCAGAGAGGAACTGAGCAGATGCTTCTTGTCCCAGCTGATCAATGCATAGTGGAGAGAAGAAGGGACAGCAACTGTGGCATGTAGGGCCAGATCCTGCTGATACATGAAATAATGTAAGCACCAAAGATTTTTCTATCAGGGCAGTGTTTGGCTTCATGCAAAAAGCAGGGGCTTCAGCATCTTTTCCATTGCTGCTGAGTTCCCAGGCCTCCCTGTTAGCTCCCCGTCCCTCTGGTAGACACTGTACAAGTTCACAGAGAAATACATACCAGGACAGGAGCAGGGACCTGTGCCTCAGGACTGGCAAGGCATCCTCACTAGGCCAGGGGAATAAAAGGAATTCATTCAGACCTTCCTCTGGAGCAGGTTCCTTGCACTTTGTGCACTTGGGCTGTTAAAGACAGCCTTGGCACTGTAATATAAGGAGCTGCAAAATGAAACTACAGAAGAAGTGCAGACCCTCAATAATCTTCATTTCTCAGAATTATTTCAGGGAGATCACCCACACGAGCAAGCCAGACAGGAATGCACCTCCTGCCACTTGGCTCTTCTGCTAGTGCAAATCAATGGTTTTGCATTAAAGTCAATGGAGCCTTACTGCTTACATGGAGTCAGGATCATTATGTACAATTTATTGGCTCTAGTCATTTGATAATGCTCTACAACGGGAAATCTTTTACCTCTGCTTCTTTTGTAAAACACAAAGGGCCCACACAGTTTCAGATCATTATGTTTTCCTCTAGTCCCACCTTCTCAAAAAAAAAATATATTCCTTTTGTTATTTCTGACTTGAGGGGGTCAGCTATGACTAAGTGGCTGAACAAAACCTTCAGATTTACCAGACCTGCAGTGCAGCTCATTTTCCTCCATTTAAGGCAATGCTATTCTTGGAATTTGCACTTTGAAATCTCCCCACCCCGAGAATCAGTGCTTTAAGGACAAAGGTAGGCACCGGTGTGAATCCCAACTGTAAATGCACTAAATGAAAGTTTTAGGTGAAGTTTTGCTTTTCACATCTCATAGAAAAAAAAGAGTTATTTGCTGTGTTCCTTATCGTGCATCTCCATATAATCACTCAAGTAGAGCACTGAGGACCGAGGAATTCCAGAAACATGTCCTGGCAATGGACTCCCCCTCTAGTCTGGGCTGACTTTTCCTAGTTCTGGCCTTCGTGTAATCCCATCACCCAGCCACACAGTCACAAAATCAGCTCTGAGCCACCAACAGCTAAGACTTTTGCTTAATCGTGACTACTTTGTGTTAGTATGCCCATTAATTTCTGCTCCCCAGCACACCCGAGTGTGCTCTAGGGGTGCAATACTGCACTGAATCCTGCAAGCACCACAGAATGGAGTTAGGCCAAGGCAGTGCCTGTGGGACAAGCTGATGGGAAAGAAGAGCTGGTGATTCTGTAGATGATGCTCTTTCCTCCACAGCAAATCTAAACCAGTCTCCTAAGGTACACATAGCTATCGCTTCCACATGAATCATGAAAATGCTTTGGCTGCTTGAGATGTGATTGTGTGCGGCGTAATCTTTGCAATGAGCTAAAGCAAATAAGAGCAAGTAAGGTTCCATCCAGTTCAGTAAGGCTCTGGGTTCAATCTATGCATTTTCAGCCCAAGTCCCCTGCTAACATTCTAGCAATCACTCTAGACCGCCCCTCTGAGCCACGTGCGGTTCACGTTTGGTTCTGAATCACACCAACACTTACCTTAAGGATGTGCTACGCCACAGCTTAGCGCTGAGGCACCACCAGCTATTGATTCATATTGGGCGACAGGGCGACCCTGTAGGGCTCTACAGTAAAACCACAGCATGCCCCACAGGGGAAAGTTTGATTAAATGATGCTTGCAGAATTTGTGAATGCCACCCACAATAAAGCTGATAGAGCTGCTCCGTTGGTTTTGTATTTCCCCTCTTTTCTACGTTTCCAAGACACTGCTTTATAATTATTAATGGAATATTAGACTTTGTTCTGATTCTTACTGGTTTTATTCTGAATGATGAAGCAAATACTTGGGGCTAATTTAGTAACAACAGAAGTGAGATACTGATCTCTTCATAGTAGTTTTAAGATATATTCCAGAAAGGGAGTAAGTCAACAAGGCAGCTGCCAATGCATGAACATCTGAGCTGAATAACGATCAGGATTTTATGACGCATTTGGGAAGGAAATGTAATAAAAGATAAAGAGGGATATAGAAGTGGGATAAAAATATCCACTGATCACTGATAAATTATTCTAGACTTGTTTGATATATTTATTTGACAAAATGATTGCCTGTTCTTTACAGAGACAGACACTAGACCTAATCTGCTGGACTTCCTGAATATATTCTGTACAACATTAATTAAGATGAAAATCAGGACTAACATCTGAACTGTAAAGCATACATGAAACTGACTGAAGGCTAGTCTTCTGTCAGGAGAAAGGGAAATTAATAATGGTGTTTCCTACATTCACTCTGGGATCAATCTTATTTAATCTTCTCATTCATGACCTTGGCACAAAAAACAGGAAGAAAATGAGCTAATGAAATCTGCTGACAGCACAAAACTGGAAGGTACTGCTGATACAGAGGAGGAATGGAGTATCATGCAGGAAGACCCTCGTGACCTTGAGGACTGCAGTAACAGAAACAGAATGGAATTTCATAGTGAATAATGCAAAGTGATGATCTTAGTGGCCAAAACAAATTTCTACAAGCATGAGAAGAGAACACTGGAGGAGAAAGAAGAAGATGTATCCATTACATGATATATATCAGACTTTAATGGAAGAAGGCATAGGGTCCTGCAATGCAGAGGAAGGAACGTATTAGTATCTTCATGACATGTAGTGATGTCTGACCTGGCCAAACATGTTCAGGAAAGATAGATTCAAACTGGACCAGGTACCAAGAGGTCCTGCTAGGACAATTAAAGGGATGAAGAAGGCTATCTTACCAGGAAGGTCTTTCTGTGAACAGATAACAGAAGAGAATACAACATCAGGGGATAAAAAAGAGAAAGGGAAGGCCATTCAAAGTAAAGAACAATATAGGTAAGAAATAAAATGCCCAAGGATATATTTAGGCTGGAATTAAAATAAGGCCTCAAAAGATCAAAGCAGGATTCTGGCACTTCATGTCCATCGTAGCAGTAGAAAGAAAAAAAAAAAGAACTAATTTTAATGTGAGCTTGCTAAACTTGAGGGAAAAAAAGGGAACGGGGGAGCTGTGTGGCACGATAGCTGGCAATAGGAGGTGTTTGGAATGAAAGCCCCATTGGGTGGCATCAGGTTCTCCATTCCCTGTCAGCCAGATTTTTACAGAAAAGTGATGTGCAGACTTTCCCATGCATGGCATGGGATTCCTGACCTGCTCCACATCTGCTTACTGCAGGTTTGGAGCTCTGTGATCAGACTCACAACATTTCAGGTGGGCTGGAACACACTGGGACATTGTGGGCTGACCCACAATATGGGTCAGGGAAGTTTGTGTTCCTTCAGCAATGGCGGCCCTGTGCTTCAGCAATGTACGAGACCAAATAATCCCCACATGGGACAAAGTGAACAAAATAGATTTGACCTGTTCAGAGAGTCTGGTCTGAAAGCCCTGGGATACATGGGTACTACTGTGGGTTACTACTACATGGGTAGCCCTGTATTTGCAGCAGGAGTTGATTTTTGTAAAAGTAGCTTAGAGGAATGCCTCTCACCTTCCAGACTGCGAGCATGTGAAAATATTTCTTGGCATCTCATCATTGGAGCTTAGGCTGAAAAAAAACACATTCACCTCTCAAAGACAGCAATCTAGAGATGGTTTCTGGAGTAAGTAAATTAAACACACAGTGATGTTATGGCATAAAAATAAATGAGGAATTCTTCTGACAACTGAATGCGATACTCAAAAAACCTACTGGGCTTATTAAGGAGAAGTACTAAACAGACAAATAATGTAAGGTTTGTGTTTGATGTGGAGATTTTCATGTTTAATCTCTAAGAGCCGAACCTATGGAGTGCAAAGTGATGATACATCATCGCCACGATGATACAGACATCACTGTGTCTGATTTCTAGATGTCTGCTCCCTCATCACTAACTAGTGAGTGGAGTCCACAGACCTGGTCAGGGCACTAACACGGGAATTAGAACTACATCTAGTCAAGAGAGAGGTGAATTCAGGCCTTTTGTGTTAAAAAAATGGAGGGGACTCACCCATTTTCTCATTAATAAGGCAGTAAGACTGGGCCGTGCGATGTCTGTGCTGAACCCAGCATCGCTACTCACACCTGAAGTACCCTCACTGCGTTGGGAGGCTGGGACAGGAGAGCCCAGCTTCTGCCTTACAGATGTGCCTTGATGTCCATGTTGTTTTCTGAACTAAAGCTCACAAAAAAGGAGGTGGGCTTTGTGCACGTACAGAACACAAGTAGACAGCACATGGATGCTGACCCAAAAAGGTTTTAATAAATGTCAATAGCCACATGGTAAGCCAACAGGATTTATAATTGCATGTCCTGCATTTAAAAGTGAGCGCTATTAGATTGAATTAACAATGCACATTTAAAACTACCTTTTGGTTAAAAGGATTGGGGCTGCATTCCTTGTATATATTGAGACCCATCACATTGCAGTCTGGACTAGAGTATCTTTGTGGTCTACAGCTACAACTCCGCGATGCGTGCTCTGAAACACATGTAATGCTGGTAAAACACCAGTCTTCATCTATTGAACACCCAGAGCATTTCCCTGCTGCCATTTTATCACTCCATACTATTCGAATGATTGCAGACCACTAACAAACTTGTAATAAGCATTTCTAACTTTCCCTAATTTTAGTGGAGCTATCCCTGCTTATGCCTGGGTTACATCAATCCTGACCAAAAAAAACCCAACCCAACTTCATGTAACTTAGCACATGGCTGCACCGGTTCAATTCCAAATACTCTGAGGTGAGCTGTTTTGACTATTGTTCTTGTTTCCTAATAAGCCTGTCATAAACTCATGATTTACTTCTCTGCTCAAAACACTACTAGGTACAATTCACCTGAATGTTAACAGCTGGAGCTAGACAAGGAAAATCTGTCTCATGAGGAACTAAGAGAACAAAGCAAAACCCACAGCCTCCAGAAGTGCTGGCCCATGGCTACTGAAAGCTCTGGGATGGGCTGTATGTGGAGCGTGCTTGCCTACACCCTCAGGAATACTACAGTGTGGCAGGACTCCCAGTCTCGGAAGTGCTTGTAGTCAGCACTGCCGAATCCGAGGAATTTAGTTAATTCTTATCACTGATCTTCATAGGGGAAGGGTGGCCAAAATGCTGCTAAACGGAGCAAAGAGAGGAAGCAAGGGCTGGGGGCAGGCGCTGCACGTGCCTGCTGAGTGCAACTCCAGGTTTCACCGCACGTTAAACTTTGAAATGGCTTTACGTGCCTTGTGCAGAGCTGTCAGCAGCTGAGATTTGATGGAGTGAATGTCACCACTGCTGTATATACACAGAGGAGCCAGACCACTACAGAACATGCAGTTTCAAGTACATATGTGACAAGAAGTTGAGGTGCAAGCACTGGCAGGGCTTTCACATTTTGGCCTGAGATTTGCCAACAGAAATGCGTAGAACTACATCAGAATCCTTCGCTGCCGACCACAGACCCAAACATCTGATGCTGCTGATCTGTGTTAAAGGTACTGTGGATGCACATACCTGCTGTGCAGAGAACATCCAGTTCTTCCTGGAAGAGCAGGATTTACTTTGCAAGATGTATGAAGTACAGTAGCCTGGTGTCGCCTGGGAAGGCACAGAGCAGCACACAGGAGCGCAGTGCCAGGCCGCCAACACAACGTAAGCTCAGCTTCTCCATAGAAAACCTGCACACCAGAACTACCAAGGCTGAGGCGATTCTCAGAAACATCCAAAACATTTCAGGCACTGTGCCTTCCTTAAGCATGGGATGCAGGGGGAATTGGACAGCCCCTTTTCAGTGGTCTGTGGCAACAGGACAAGGGGCAATGGCTGCAAATTGGAGCACAGGAAGTTCCGCACCAACATGCGGGAGAATTTTTATACAGTGAGGGTGACAGAGCCCTGGGACAGGCTGCCCAGGGAGGTGGTGGAGTCTCCTTCTCTGGAGATATTCAAGTCTTGTCTGGATGCCTATCTATGTAATATGAGCTAGGGAGNACCTTATCAAAATAAATGACAAGTGTAGATTCCTGAATTCCTTGCATGGTGAGGCAGGGTTAAGCATCAGTAGAGAAGAGTGGGAGCATTCAGCCAAACTTCTGCAGGAATCTCCTCATCCCACATGTGTCTACATTGTCTTCGATATGTTGTCAAACAGCACCCTCAGATGGCCCTACTTCATATATCTCTTCATCACAGACTTTTCTGGTTGAGACCAGGAAAAGGACATAAATCCTCACTGCATTGCTGATCAGTACTTGAGACTGCAGAGAAAAGCTTGAGATGATGAATTGAGAGCTTAATACAAGGCTTCAGAAAAGGCAGCAGATTAAAACTCTTAAATGACATGTTATTAATACAACTTCTGATTATACAAAAGGCTACTTCTTGCCTTTTTTTTTTTTTTAAACCCCTTTGTTTTCTGAAAAGTTGGTCATGTGGCCTGTAATCCTTGTGGCAGTTTTCTATACTTTTTGTAATACAGAGATTTTCTTGATTTGCCTTTGAAGTGTTAACCAACAAGCCATGCAATTAACTTTCAGGTTTCTGTGTTGATACACAGTTTATTTCATGCTATTTCTACAGCTTTGGTTTTCAACATACCATAAATTTATGAATCGCTGGCATCTCCCCACACTGTAAGCACTTAACCACTTTTGTGGAAGTCAACAGCTGAATCCAGATGCTTTAATGATGGGGGAAAAAAGGACAGTTCAGGCTTCTAGCACTAAGGAAAACATAAAATAGCCAAATACAGCAATTTCCCATCTAAATGGTGGAGTCTGGACTTCAGAGTTAAGTCCTGTGGACTCAAACATCTCAAGAGATTATTTCAAACTGTTTGCCACTTTGGTCAAGTTTACTCTCTGAACATGTTCAGTTTCTTCATGAGATTGCATATTTTTAACAAGAGAAATGGGCAAATGAATCAAAAGTGGGTTGTTGGGGTTTTTTGTTTGTTTGCTTTAGGTTTATGATAAAGGCTAAAGCACACTGCTAATATGAGGGAATGGGACCACCAGAGAATGGGAGCTAGTAGGGAGGGATGAGAGGAGGTGAAACTGAGGTAAGGGAGATAACTGGGTTAGAGGGTGAGCCATTTTGGCATGTAAGCCAGAGAGGGGGAAATGCTTTGGAGGAGAAGGGACAGGGAAAGCAAGTCAAACAGAATGGAAAGACTCAGTTTTGTCTTTTTCCTCTCTAAGGAAACAAAGGGACATCAGGACACTTATACCTGTTCAAAGGGAACAAGCTGTTACTGTCTATGAAAGTGACAAATTCTGACCTGATGTTATTTTTTTATCCCTTTTGCATACAGGGTGACTTGTAACAGCATTTAACAGCAGCGATAACAGCTACTATGTCAGCACAACACCCTTTCCATGCACTCTTTCGCACTGTGCCCAACAGATGGGAAAGCAAGCCTGATAATCTATTTTGGGGAATTGCTATAACGTTTAAGTGAACTGGTTGCTTCTATAACCTTCACCTGAATTTCCAGCCCCATAAAAGATGTTGGAGAACTACATTTCCACTAGTTATAAATCATTGTTTTAAAAACATGTGAGAACATTGAAGCGTTCATGACAGGTATAAATATCCTATTCTATATTTATCTGGAGAGCTCCAAGTTTATAACAATGGAAGATTATCTCAGACTAATACCATAAAGTAGCTAGAATGTTCATCTCTCTCAAACGCTGGTGCAAGGTTGATGAGATGGTCTATGGTTATTTCAGGATTAAGCACTACAATAATAATCTCATTCCCACTGAGTGCTCCTAAAATACTCTCAGCAAACCCATTCATCCCTTTTCTTGTCATCCCACTCCCGCAAAAAGAAGTAACTCCATAAAACTGGGTCAAGCAAACAGTTTCTTCTTTCCTGTAGTATGTATATTTTATATACATAAAACCTCCTTCCTCTGGTAGCAGTTGAATCCAGTCCACATTAGACTGAAACACGAAGCAGTGTAGGAAAAGCAAGACCACCAAAACCAGGTAACTAACAAAACAGAAAGAACAGCACTTCATGGACAACTTACAGCATAAAAAACCCAAACCTTTTAGCAGACAAAAGTAGTTACTAATTTTATTCCCAAAAATTTGCCTTTTTGTAATTAAAAAGTTTTATCTACAGCTCAAAAGCATAAACAACAAAAAAAGCTTTTATCTATAACTCAGAAGCATAAATAAACAACAAAAAAAGCTTTTATCTATAGTTCAGAAGCTTGTGCATGTTCATATTAATAAAGTTAATGTGACTTACAAAAATCCTGTGTTCTTCTGCCTTAACCACTGAACGGGATCCAAACACTATTTTAAGAAGAAACTGAGAGGATCTGTATTTGCACACAATGCAAGATGCTGATGCAAAGAGAAATAACTCTTCTCATCTTCCCACAGTTTGCTATTACAGCTGAAAGACTGGTTAACACCATTTCTGGGGAAAAAAATAGAGGGAAAAAAAGAAAATGTAAAAGCAAGAAATCCCAGATTCCTTAACTACCTAGGCAAATAAGATTTAAAGTACAAACATAAAAGTAATATTTTTCCATTTCCTGGATATTAATTGGTAAATCTTTGGGGAAAACCTTATCCTCACAGTTTTCCAAAGAAAACAGCTGTTAAAGTAAGACCCTGAATTAGTATCGGTGTTAAATATATTTTCATGTGCCATTATTACTTTGTGGACAGGATAAGTGCAGACAAACAGAGCCATGTGCTTCTTGAATCTGGTGCGCACAGAGCTGTTACTGGAAATGCCTCAAGTTTGTATTTGGCTATTAGCAGCAGCAGCAGAAGCACCAGAAGTCCCGGTGTTCTTGGAGAGGCCTTGCGCTATCAGTCAACTTCAGAAGCAGGGTGGAGCAGCCAGGCAAGACTCCTGAAAAACAAAGACTGGAGTAGACACAGCCTGGTGACGTCCCCACGCTTTGTGTCTGCTGTGACAGCCACAGCAGCTGAAAATGGTTATGAGGCCACACGCCACTCTGGGGCTGTGTTTTGGCTGTGCGCTGCTCGGTGCTGTGAGAAGCATTCCTTCCTCCTTCGGGTAATCACCACAAAAATCAAATTCATCCCTGGAGCAGCTGAGTGTATACTGGAAGAAAAGCTGCAGTTGCTGGCTGTCCGCTCAGAATGAAAAAGGAAGTGCAGTGCTTTAGACATTGATGCTGTAGTAGCCTCTATGCATCCCAGGGTAGGAAACTTACCCAGCAGTGCAAGAAAGGAAAGCAAACCGCTCTGATCCTCCGCTGCTTCTTCAACCCTGTGGTGAAGATGTTCGGTCAGGTGTTCAGGCAGGAGCTCCACTTGACTTTTAAGAGCGTCATCCTCCTGGCAGAACCGAGACCGGGCTATAGAATTCAAACTGATGTCAATTATTACTAGTTTTGTTGGAGAGGACTTTTAAATGTTGTTTACGCTGTGTTGTGACCATTATACCAGCAATGCCAAACTGCAGGCAGTTAAAACTGTAATGGAGTTCAATAATAACGAGACCAAAGCATCTACCAGAATTATCGAAAGGTTAGATAGCTAAATATAGCTGGTCCAGAAGAGACTTCCAACAATTGCACCTGTCGAAGTAAATCTGTAAAACTGGCTAGAATCAAAGCCAGGTGTTTTTGTCAGAATAGGTTAAAAATAAATAAAAACCTGATTGTCCCCGCAACACTCCTGGCTATTTCGCTCGGCCTGACCAGCCAAAGAGGTGTGTGCAGCCAGCTTGTCAAATCTTTATCTGAGAAAAATTAAGACATTGTTTTCTGTTTCCCCAAATTTCCTGGGTTGGGCTGTCGCACACAAACTTGAAGGGGCTGACGCTCTCATCAGCACAACCCCTCAGTCAGAGGCAACGTGCTCAGTGGCCACGCAGGCTAATGCCATGCATTTGTTTCCTCCGGGCATTCTACAAGATGCCTTTCTACCTTAGTCACGCAGAATAAATATTGTTTAGGAACTCTGGTTACTTGGAAGGAGAGTTCTGGGAACTGATTTTCGAAGTGCAGATGCAGCGCTACAAAGGGAACTCACCAACGCAGAATAAAAACCTCCAGGTGACAGATTCTGTGTCACTGGAGTCTACGAAGGGCTAAAATTATGCTGTTGCTTCTTAAAAGAATTTATGCAGGCAACAAGTTCTGTGGACCGGGAAGCGTTTGTCACGCTTAAATAACAGGGCTAGGGCTCTAAAATATGACCATAAATTATATTTTGCACTTGCAGCTGCCTAATTAAGAGCTACACCAGTTCATCCTCACTCCCGGTGTAACAGCTTAATTATAGTATCTGGTGCAGTCAAAAAAATACACGTTTTTAAGGGATTGTTCAAACGCAGCGTGGGTGCATCACCTATGCGACATCGCTAACCAAGAGCCCCGTTGTAGCGTGGCTTCATCTTGGTAGGAGCAAAACCAGTCCCACGGGTACAGAGCCATACCTTCCCATGTCACTGCTTAAAAGCCTTGAGACAGTCGAGTCTGGAATCCCTATGTGCCAGCAGAGGAGAGGGGAACGTAAGTTCCGTCTTCACAGCTGCAAGCTCGTTACAAGGAAACAAATCTTCTGCTATCAGGACCCTTTCCCCCTGCGCGGCGCCCCCGCCCCCTTCTAAACCTTCCTCTGCTTCTCCACGCCTTGTCTGCTACGCGCACATTCAATTTTCTGTTGAAACGGCTAAAATGGAAGTAAAGCTTAGGTCTCACATTAGCCTTAGGAGAAGGTCAGGGATGAAAGCGGTGCTGCCACTAAGAGGAAGCAGACACAAATAAGGCTCTCTAAACCCCTTCTCAAAATCACANTGCTCACCAGAGAGTAACTGATGCTTTTAACTTTCTGCATAATAGAAAAGCTTTTGAGGAGCATAATATTACAGCGCCTAGTTTTTCTAAACCAAATCCCTACAATCACAAACAAGAGAGGGGGGAAAATAGATACTAAAAGGTACAAGTGGAGATTGTCCGCAAAGCTTTACAGAAGATGGTGGGCAGATGGTAGGGATTTGCAGTGACACAGCTGTTTTTAAAAATAAAGAGGTGGAAGAGGAGAAGGCATGATTACAGCTACACACACATTCCTAAGCCTGTTCACACAAGAATAAAAAATTAAGCTAACGGTGGGAAATTGAAGCTGGTGTATTTCCTATTGTCTGAATTGACAGTTAGAAACTTTTTTTTTTTTTTTTTAAACAATCAGTGGCACCTTCCAGTTTCTCTTCCAATCATTAGTTGCCTACATAGCCACAATGTAAAGCTGGTAACAGACATGTTAACCCACAATGAGATATTGAAAAGACAATCTCAGAATTAGTCAGTGCCTCCAAACAGCACGTGTTTTCACTGTAAGCCTTACCATATAAGAAGACAATTCTATCATTATCATCAAATTAACAACTTATGTTACGTTACCTGTTTGCATTCCCTGTGAAAGGCTTCTAATTTTTCACTTTTGTTATTTTTTTGGGGTATTATCAGTAGACGGCAGAGACAAGCAATGGGAGGAATGGCAAGATACAACGGGGTGGGGAGGGTTACATAGATTTAACAGCATGGGGGGGGTGAGGGAGAGAAATGCCCAAATTCAACAGGGTATCAAGCACTGGCTATGAATACAGTAGGCACAGAACTTTTTTTAACTAAGTAGTACTTTGTATAAGAAAACTTAATTGCACAAGAGACCTTTGACACATTTTGAGTGTACATTCTCACATATGTCCCCTGCAGCTTGTTAGGCAAACACTAAGATTGTTAATCCACAGCGCAAAAGCCTGTCTTCTCCAGAGAGCCCACTGAAGCTGCTCCGTGACAGCTTTGTTTACAAAATTAGCTCCAATTAATAGCAAAGTTACTCCTACATCCAAAAATTTCTCCGTTAACAGGAGGAACACCACTGATAGCACAGGGCTAATCTTTTGATCATTCCTCACAGTTACCTTTTCCACACCCTGCTTTCTTACCTGTCAGCCAAGGCATACTTTTCCCTACTTTAACAAAAAACCCCAAATTTTTTAAACAAAACAAAAAAAATCATTTTCTGAACTGGGACCCAACACAAGGAAAAAAATAAAGGGTTACCCAGCACCGACCCACTAAAAACTTCTTTATACCTATCTCCAGAGCCACAGCCAGGCATCAAACTGAAGGGGCTGCGGGTGAAACCCATTCCAAAAATGCACATATTCCATGCACTTACTCCGCCATCCAACCTGGCTCCCAATACAAAGGCAACAACAAAGCCGTTAGCGTAGGTGCTGCCTCGCACACAAACATACTCCACAGCTGAAGAGGTTTAAATTAATTTTATTTATACCAGGTTTTCAAAATCAGAAATATTTTCAAAGAAATTTAATACTTATAGACAGGTGCTACATTGATGATCCTTCATCCGCCATTTAGTGCCGTGTTCTCACTCTACAATCGTTAACTCACCACCACAAACTAAAGGGAACTCACAGAGGTTTGTAAGAAATAGGCAGACACGAAGATTTGGTTTATACTGGAATTGGCATAAGAGTAAAGCTTATTAGGAGACAGTGGCAATTGCTGTTCTCCATCACTTGTTTGGAGGGAACGGTACAGCAGGAACACTCTTCCACTTAGGGGAACACTTCAGGTTTTAACTGAGCATACTCAAAATTCATTTCATGATGGGACTGGGACTGATTCTTACACTCCAGTCCATATACATTTAATCTCTGTGTTTCTAAAAATCACCACAAGGATAAAGCTCACCTACTCTCACTTGTCTTGGACTGATTTCCCTTCTTGGAGAAATCAAACCCGTACGCCTATACCCCTTCCAGGATTTACCAAATCAAACAAACCAACTGCTGGTTTTGAAGTCTTTTTTTTTTTTTTGAAGAAAAATGTCAGTTCTGCACAAGATCCTCTCATGAAAATTTTATTTAACACTTCTTTATCAATAAAATAATTGAAGCCAAGATACCCAAAAGTCACATCTACACGGATACACAGAAGATATTCAACTTGAGAGGATTTTCCTCCACTTCTCCATCACAATGAGGCCCTCACCATTTTGCATAATGACAGAAAACAACAGCTGACAAACCATTTTGGAACAGATGCCAGCTGTCTCTCATTTGTTTTATAATTCAAACAGTAACAGTTCTGTAGCACTTTATTGTAGGGTTGGGGTTTTTTTTTCTTTCTTAAAGCAAGCCATCTGAATTGGACCTCAACATCAGTCCCTCAGCCGTTTCAAGAACAAACTGAAGGCAGGCTTATCCTTTTAGATCCAAAACTAGTTTTGGTAGGAATCTTACATAAATACAGTTTGTGCTTCAATTTTACATCTACTTGGACTGAGTGAATACACACCTAAGCTAGCTTAAAATAAAAAGGAAAAAAAAAAGTAACCTTTAATACTCAACTTAGAAGCCACAGACATCTTTCCAGACTGTTTGCAGCAGAGACAAAACAGTAAATTTAAACACAGTACTGCTTAAAAAAGTTCACTGTCTAAAATGAAATTCCAATGTTTTATTAAAATTTAACATTTTCAGTTTTGGCTTTTTCTAAAGAAACCATTTATACCTTGTGAAAATCAGTTAAAAGATCGTTGCATTATATTTGTACCAAACTCAAGTCAAACATAAAGCACAAAGCAGATCTTTACATTAAACTGGGCTTCGCACACAATGTGAATAATCAGAAATCAAGAGACTATTTTGAGGAATAAAAAGGGTTGGGTTTGTTTTTTTTTTAAATCTAGACAACATGCATACCATCAAGTTACTTCTCAACCTTAAAAGGTACCTGAAAGGAGAGTTTTGTAGAACAAAACCAAGACTCATCAATACACTTAGTAAGTCAGTGGTCATCATGCCTTTTTAGTTAAATTCTAGTAAAGCTTAGTCTACGTAGAACAGCTAACACGATGAGGTGTGCAAGTCGTAGGGATAGCCAGAAGCCTGAAACAAAGTCTTAAAGTTCTACAGGACGAGAGAGCCTAAACACAGTACCACGAGGTTACTTAAAACTATTTTAAAATAATAAAAATTTTAAAAGGAAAGAGGAAAGTATGATCTGCTTCCTCGTTGAAAAAAGGCTATGGACTGAACGGAAAAGGGCCCGTATTTAAACGCTCCACAGTCCTACTCTACCAACTTTTTTAAAACAAGGTAATGATAAAGAGCATTCCTTCTAGCAGCATGTACAGCTCAGCCGCGAGCGGCTGCCGAACAGCGCTCGCTCCTTTATGCATACCAGGAGAATCATGTCCAGTTTTGCCATTTGTGGATAACGATGACAAGATACAAAAGCATGTGTTTGCCATAAATAGCTCTGGCTAACGGAGGATTGCTCACAGAGAGCAGATCAAATTCTCTATAAGGAGAGCATTATTTGGCTCCCGGCCAAAACATGTCCCCGACCAAGCCTCAGTAGTGGCAAAACACTTTCCAGTTCTATTTACATAGAAGCTAACAAGTAGAACAGGTCATTTAGGCTCCTTCTTGTACCGAGTCTGTCTTAACTGCAACACTCAAGAAACAAAACAAAAAAAATCATATCCATAATTGCATTTTCATGTAACTTGTCATTACACACCATCTTACCCAAAAAGGTGGCGAGCTGTTAGAAGATTTCGTGCCAGGTTTTACTCTCACATGTAGAACTTTAAGAACATTCAGGTACGAAACACGCTGTGTTGGTTAAATCGCATCGTCATTTTACGTCTCTGACATAGTGAGTGTTTCGTGGAACTAATGGTCTCTAGCAGTGGTAGCTTCTTTACTTGAACAGTAAACTCAGATCAGGTCCTTTACCAAATGATCAGAGCAGAGCCACAGAGTATTGTAAAGCAGAGCCTAAATCATGATTAGGAATGAAAGACTTGCATTATTTAAGATGAGATTAATGATTGTTTATCTTTACAATACTTTCCACAGAAGTTATTTGAAATATGCTTAAATTAAACATACTTAAAAACTGTATTTTCCAATGAAAACAAGGCAACGTTCTGTAATAAGCCACAAGTTTTATTGCAGCGTGGCCAGTTTTTTTGATCTCAAAAAAAAAAAAAAAAAACAATGTTCCATTTAAGGCTCTTTTTAATACAGAAACTGCCACCACGACTGATGTTTTACAAAACTTTAGTGTTTCAAGACTCACATGGTAAACAGATAACTTCTACTCCTGTTCAGTAGTGTACATTCAATGGAAAACAAAAGGCATCGTAACAGCTACTTCATTTATAAAGATATGCATGTAACAGGAATGAAACTGAGGTACTACAATAATTTGATGACACAGTTACAGCAACTTAATTGGCATTCCTTTAGGGGGAGGGGGGCAGGTCAAACATATTACAAAAAAGTGCTTTAAATGCATAGTGTTGTGTGCTGCCATGTCACAAAAATAGGCTTGTCAAGGCAGGTGAGGTGTATGAATGCACAAGAGCCTCATGGAACTGCAATCAAGTGCAACTGCAAGTAATACTGTATAGAGTCTACCATCCGACCAGTGGACAATACTTTCAAGGCATTCAATTAGCTTACCCTTCGCTGTCTGCTAGACTATTCACATTAACTATCACATTCATTGTACGTGTCGCAAGGAATGCCTGCAACGTCAGTTTTGGCTAAGAGTATGACGTGAAAGCATTCCTTGGATCCTACATAAAACTACCGGGATTAAACAGCCTAATGGCAACCGCTGGTAGACTGCTTAACAATGACATCTCCTTCAGGGGCATGAGGGAAAGGGGCTTATTTTTTTTGAGGAGGGAAGGGGATGGGGAGACTAATACTATTCCAATTGAACGAGCTGCAGAAATGGAAGCTCCTTAGATCCAGATGGCACTTGTCTGTCTTTTTATAAGGGTTTTCCTTCAAGTGAAACTACCACGTTGCCTCCCAATTTCTCTCCAAGTGTTGAACGGTCCTTAATATCATCCAAACCATTTACTTGCCACTCATGTTTAATACCTGAAAGACAGACGGACAACAGTGTACTTGTGAGAACCTCAACATCTGAACGGCATTGCAATTAATGAGCGGAGCATGTTTTTAGGTCTGTACCTGTAAATTTCTTTTTAATGGCATCTTTAGAGCTTGCGTAGATCATCTTGCTTTTTAAAGGTGCGCTTTCAGGAGCCCTTGAAAGGAAAGGAGAAAACCACAACAGAACAGTTACTCAGCCATCCCGTGTCAACTCCAGACAACTCAATTTTAACAGCAAGCTTTGCTTTTACACACCAGAATATAAATACCAGGTCTTCTTTCTTAGATTCCTTTGTCTCATACGTGGCATCGTACAAAGCGTATCGGCAATCATTCAAAGGTAGCAACTTCACAAAGGCTGTATAGGGGTCCTCCACAGTGTCTCCAATGTCACCAACCAATATCTGCTTTGCCTCCTCTACAATTATTTGTTTTTTGTCATCACTTAAGCAGAAGAGAACAGCTTTCTTTCTTTTCTTAATCTCTTCTGGGGTTGAAGATTTCCTTACTTTCATGTCATTAAAAACCTTTATGACTTCATCATTCACTGTTACTCCAGAAGCCTGTAAAATGAGATCGAAGGAATAATTTAAACAGCAAAAATTAACACTTGCTAAAAAAGATGATAGACCACGGTGCCAGATAAAGAAGCCTGCCTGCCCTTGTAAGAATAAAGATACTATACTCAACCTGAATGTGCTAGAATTTAGTAATCTTTGCAGGATTGGAGCAGAAGATATAAAGGAGGTATAAAATATGTACTCTTTTCTTGCAGATCTCAGCATCTTCAGCCACGATTCTGGAGAACAGTTCTATACAGCCATGCAAGTCAAGCAGTTTTATACAACTAGGCAACAACTCGAGCCGTTTTCCATTACCTTATCATGCATTTGGCTTATTTGGGGTGGGGGGAGGAGGAGGAGGAGAGTGGGGGGTGGGAACTGAACATAGGAGAGGAGTTTGTAGTTTTGGGCTGGGATGTGGAGTGGGGTTTTTTTTGGTTTGGGGTGGGTTACTTTTTTAGTGGAACAAACGCTACAGCAGCAGTTCACATCCAGCACTGTCATGACTCTCGTTTTGTTGGGTGATGTAAGGCTCTACAAGCAGCAGAAATGCTTTCTGCATTGTGTCAGCTTCAACACCGCGCTTTAAAAACTCCTGAATTTTACTTCGTACTGCTGCACGAGTATTGTTTGACTGCTCTTCCTCCACACAAAAATACCAGCCACAATCAACGCGTACAGCTCGCACGCAGTTCAAAACCCGAGCGTAAAACAGCGAGAAAACAAAACGCCGTCAGGGCAAACAGGGAGCTCACGGCAGGGGGAAAATAATTAAGCAAAGCCCACTGCGAGGGAGCTAAACCCATCCGCAGCGCCCTCGCTCCCGGTCCAACAATTACCTCCGGCGCGGCGGGCGCTGCCAGCGCAGGCTGCCTGGGGAAGGCAGGTGCACGGCTCGCTGAGAGCCGCCGGCTTTGTCCCCGAGGGAGCCCGCCTGCCCCCTTTGCCGGCTTTGTTCACGGAGACGGCGTTCGCCTCCAGGGAACGGGCGTCCCGCAGCCCCGCGTCCTCCAGCCCCGCTCCTGGCCACCCTCGCTCCGGCACCAGCGGCACCAGCGCTTCCAGCCGACCGCTCCCCCAGCGGCCGAGGACACCCCTCGGGCCCGGACCCCGGGCGGCAGTAG